>JAJIBD010004007.1:0-87525 GCA_021461705.1 Cryptotis parvus
CTCTCCCTGTGCCCAGCCGCTCACGAGGCACCGGGAGGGACAGTGGGTTCTAGCCCTGGCCCGCCACCCCAGCAGAGCCTCACAAGAAGCCAGATGACCCCCCACTCCATGAGGGCCGCCATTTTCCACATTCAGACTTTCCTCTCATCAGAACTCCACCCAGCAGAAGATGCGGTTCATCAATAAATGCTGGAGATCAGAGGTGACTACAAGAGTATGCCACCCTCATGGCAGAGCCTGGCAAGCTACCCGTGTTGTATTTGATAAGCCAAATCCATTATATACCTCATTCTCATGACCTGATGGAATGGTTTGAGGCTCTTTATGTTTCTGGAGCAAGCAGATACCCTTGGGCTCTACTAGCATGAGACAGTACATATGGAGATGTTACTGGTGCCCGCTCGAGCAAATCGATGATGAACGGGAAGACAGTGATACAGTGATGATGAATCCTAATAGTGACTAAATACCACAATAATCTTGATGTAGCAGTCTTTATTTGAATATTTTTCTATTTGAATTATATTGATACTTCCTCAAATCAATGAATGTTTCCAGGAAAATCTACGTATGTGTCTAGGAATTACAGAAAATTTGCTTTTCTCCTTACTTTGTAAAGCAGGCTTCACTTTTTTCTTTTTCTTTTTTTAAATACATAATTTTGCTTTCTTTTTTGGGTCACACCTGGAAATACTCAGAAGTTGCCTCTGGCTCTGCACTCAGGAATTACTCCTCACAGTGTTCAGAGAACCATATGGGATGCCAGTGATTGAACCTGGGTCATCCCCATGCAAGACAAATGCCCTACCCCACTGTACTATCGCTCCAGCCCCTAATTTCTCATTTTAATTCATTTTTATTTTATAAGACAAAAACATTTATATGGGGTCCTGGGATTTACAATATTGTTAATCATACTTGATGCATTCTAATTGAGAAGCATGATAGTGTAGTTTGCTTAGATAGCGTTAAATAATAAAACCTGCCCTATTTCTGCCCCCTCGAGGTGTTGCAGGTGTGGCTGTGGTGCCTGCTGCATTGGCAGGTGGCTGACAGGAGACAGGCTTGTCTGCCCTCAGGGCTCTGCCCCATGGGCCCTGGATGGTTGATGGTCTGACATAGAAAAAGACTGGGCCCCCGGGATGAACCCAGAGTCATGGCAGAGCCTGGCAAGCTCCCGTGGTGTATTCCATATGCCAAAAACAGTAACAATAATGTACATTTCCAACGAATGGAGACGCTACTGGTGCCTGCTCAAGCAAATCGATGAACAATGGGAAGACAAGTGATAAGTGACTTGATGCGTCATTCCAGCACCAGTTCCAGCACTGCAGAGCTCGCTTCCCTTCACCAGTGCCCAAGAACACTTCCTATCATGTAAGCTCAGTTCTACAGACAAAATCTCTATTCTGGTGATTTCAACCATTTCTTCTTTCCTTACTATTTTTTTTTATCGCATGTATCTCATTCTACCCATTTTTCAAAAATTTCTGTTTTATTGTTTTCTAACGTTGTTCATGATGATTTGTTCAGACATTCAGTATTTCAACATCAATCCCACCACAATTACACCTTCATACCATCATTATTTCCAATTTCCCCATAAACCTGTTCCTATATCAGACCCTCAATAATTTATTTTATATTGCTTGCTATGAATAATTTGTAAAAACTGATAAAAATAAAACAAAGTTTCCATAGAAAAAAGTTATCTCACCATGGAGCTATTAAGCCCTTGTATAAGAGATTACTAAGATATTGTTACAGGTTAAGAGTTGTGTGTTTACATTTTGTTAATTGAGATTGGTCACCTTCTGCTTTACATCCCATCCAATGTATGTCCTACTCCTGGTTTATCAGTGATGTAGAGTTTGAGTTGTAGTTGTGAATATAGCCACACACCACAGTAATTCCAAAATTTTGAATGGGGTGGTACAGCTGGAGTTAACTTTTTAACTGGGTGGTAATTTGGGTGTGTGAATGTGACTGCAGGAGCTTCTACAGTGAGATGGGGGAGGTAGACCATCCCTGACTCTCTGAGAACTTAAAGAGTTCAGTCACAAGACCCACATACCCAGGTTTTACAACAGATTAATTTCTGAATGAAGCTTGTTGTGAGCAGTGGAGTCCAGCTCTGAGCATGGTGGCAACTATGGTGTGTGGAGGTTTTAGGCTGCAGGGGCTCTGTTTGGGTGGGTGCTCAGCACACGAGCCCCACCTCCAGGGTGCCCTGGGTGACAGCCTGGTACAAGGTCCAGAATCGCTGTCAGGCTTGGAATTTTTAAAAAGTAATAAAATGGAGTCAAGAAAATAGATCAAATTATTAAGAGTATATGCAGGAGTCCCAAGTTCAATCCCTGGCACTGTATGTTCCCCTGAACACTGCTGGGGTAGCTATCCTACACATCTGTATTACCAGGTGTGGCCCCCTTTGCAAAAATAAAAGTAAACAGATAAGAATAAACTTTTTGGGGGCCAGAGCTATAGTTCACTCATTTGTTTATTTATTTATTTTTTTGTCTATTTGTTTTGGTTTGGGGACCCAAACCAGTGGTGCTCAAGGCTTACTCCTATGCTCAGGGATCACTACTGACCAGGGATCAAAACCAGGTTAGCCGAGTAGAGAGCAAGTGCCTTAGTCTTTGAAAAGCTTCTCTGGCCCCATGTCTTTACTCATTTATAAACTTGAAATAGCTTAAGTAGCGATGATTGGGCAGCTAGCTAGAGCAAATCGGTTTCCAATGGAGTAGGAGAAAGGCCACTTGACAGATTTCTCCTGTAGGATTTCAGTGCTCATATTGTTAGCTGACAAGAGTCCTGGCGCCAATGCTCTTTGCTCTGACACCCACGGTATGCCCAACTTAAGCGGACTTTTTTCTTACTAGAGGTTCTAGAGTGATACATAACCCAACGCTCCTCAACATGGCTCTTCTACTTCTTGTGATTTTGTTGTTATTGATGTCTTTGAGGCCTTCCTAAGTATATGTGGAGGAAAGTAATGAAGAGAACACATTTCTCAGATATGATGGTTAAGTCAATGCATCTCCTTCATCTGTTTTCTGTTAATGGCATCAATCCTTCTCCATTCCTCAACTCGTCAATGATTCTCTATTCCACCACAAAGCGCCTTTACAGTCTCAACTACACTTTGCACTGCAGTCAGAGTGGAATCTCAGGGCAAGATTGTGTAGGAAAGATGTGGCCTTGCTTAAAGAGAGGCCATCTCAGTGCCTGGGGAGTGATGCCTTAAGCCTTGAAAAGTTCTGCCTTACAAGAGAGTCTTTGCTTCATGGGAGCTGAGAGCCCAAAGTAGAGTTCAACAGTGAGATTTTTGGTGTGTGTGTGTGGGGGGGGGGGGGGGGTAGGGGAGATGAGTCGTGTCAGACCACTCAGTTTCAGATTGAATTCCAAAGGAACTAGAGGCTAAGAGTGTCAACCCTAGGGGCCGAGCCAGGAGTAATCCCTGAGCATTGCCGGGTGTGACCCAAAAAGAAAAAAAAAACCCTAACCACAGGACAGAGACCCACTGAAAATGATCCCTACCAAGACTTATGCAAGCATCCCTGACTGGCAGCACTCTTCATGTGGACCATGTCATTGCAGGATATTAGTGATATCCATGACTCCACCGGGACAGGACAACAGGACTACACTTGCAGTCCAGAGTCTGCCTCATGAACCTTGTCCACAGGCTTAATCAGTTTGTATTTGTGTGAAGGCTCTCTAATAGCAAAGGTGACTGGATCTTTGAGCCCTTCTTCAGAGAATTACTGAACCTAATTTGGTGTCACTCTAATGTTGTCTGGACTGCTCTGAACACAGAAGGGTCTTTTCTTCTTCTGCTTCCCACCATTAACTATTCCTTGCTACATGAACGTCCTTACTTCTGCTCTTGGCAAACTCTTATTCTTTTAGTTTCTGAAACACACTCACTCAGGGCTTACTCCTGACTTTTGCACTCAGAGACCACTCCTGCCAAAGCCCAGGGAGACCATCTGGGGTACCAGGGATTGAACTCAGGTCAGCTATGTGCAAAGCAAGCACCCCTACAGACTGTACTATTTCTCCGGTCCCTCATTCGGCGAACTCTTGCCCTAATACTTAGGATAATGAAATGGCAGGTCTTCGGTAGAGTCCTTACCACATCCCTATCTCAGACAAAATCAGTTCCACACATGCCACACCACCTGCCTTGTGCTTCTCAGACTTCTAGCAGGACATTGGCACAATGGCCAGTAGTTTTTGACACAATAACGTGTCTGATTTCTCAGTGCCAGCAGAATAGCTGGGACATAGTAGGTCTTTACATATGGACTGAATGACACATACATGTACACAAGCACAAAAAATACACAATGTCATTAAGGAGCATCAAGGACTGTCAACTAATGTCCAATTATAATTCATGGGCTTTACAGAAAAAAAAGTTTTAAAGTGCAAAAAGAGGGTAAGACTGCTACAATCATAACTACCAAAGAAGTGCATCTATAGCAGCAGGATTATAAACTCTAAAATATGATGTGTAAAATGTGACTGAAATAGGTAAAACTTTATGTTTCAAATTCAGCAGCAGATTTTTTTCAAGCAACCCAATTACTTTGAGAAATAAAATATATCATTGCATATTTTTCTGGTCAACTAAATTTAGTTAACTTCTAGCTAGTTATAAAAAAGTACTTTATAGGCCAAATAGTACAGAACTTAAGGCACTTGTCTTGCACAGAGCTGACCCCATTTCGATCCCAGGCACCCTATTTTAGTTCCCAGAACCTTATCAGAAGTGATTCCGAGTACAGTGCCAGGAGTAAGCCTTGGGGCATAGCTGGGTGTGACACCAAAACAAAAGAGGGATTGTCAGGATATATAAGGCACTGGTACAGCTATATAAGAAGAAAACAGCCATCCCCATTAAAAAACAGGGGAGAAGAGATGAACAGAAACTTTGACAAGGAAGAAATTCGAATGGCCAAAATGCATATGGAAAAATGCTCATCATCACTAATCATCAGAGAGATGCAAATCAAAACAACAATGAGATACCACCTCACACCACAGAGACTGGCCCATATCCAAAAGGGTAAAAGCAACAAGTGCTGGCGTGGATGCAGGGAAAAGGGGACTCTCATACATTGTTGGTGGGAATGTAGACTTGTACAACCTTTCTGGAAAACAATATGGACATTCCTTCAAAGACTAGAAATTGAACTCCCTTTTGACCCAGCCATACCACTCCTGGGAATATACCCTGGGAAGCCAAAAACACACAGCGGAAACACAACCCATACTTTATTTTCATAGCAGCACTATTCATAATAGCCAGAACCTGGAAACAACCAGCATGCCCGAGAACTGATGACTGGATAAAGAAACTGTGGTACATCTACACAATGGAATACTATGCAGCTGTTAGGAAAAATAAAGTTATGAAATTTGCCTATAAATGGATGGACATGGAAAGGATCATGTTGAGTGAAATTAGTCAGAAGGAAAGAGAGAGATATAGAATGACTGCATTTATTTGCATGACAAAAATATATCAGGTGGTCTTACTAAAAGTGGAAATTACCGCAAACATGTGGGAGTCAGAGGTTAGGTAAGACAGAGAACGGGGGCGGAGCGATAGCCCAGCGGGTAGGGCGTTTGCCTTGCATGCGGTCGGCCTGTGCTGGGCCTGGGTTCGATCCCTGGCATCCCATATGGTCCCCCGAGCACCGCCAGGCGTGATTCCTGAGTGCAGAGCCAGGAGTAACCCCTGAGCATCGCCGGGTGTGACCCAAAAAGCAAAAAAAAAAAAAAAAAAAAAAAAGACAGAGAACGGAACATGTGTGAATGAATAAATGTCGAAAGGGCTAATACCAACCTAGAACTGAGCATTAAATCCAGGCAAAAAAATGCACATGATGGCTTCTAAGTGTATGTAGTGCAACCCACAATGTGTAAGAAAAGGAAAAAGAGAGAGAGAGGGAGAGAGAAAAGAGATAAAGAACCTGCCATTTAGGCAGGCTATGGGAAGGGGAGGGAATTGGGGACATTGGTGGTGGGAAATGGGCACTGGTGGAGGGGGGGGTGCTGGGACACTATGTGACTGAAACCTCTAAACATGAATAACATTGTAATTGTTTATCTCACGGTGGTATAAGAGGGATTGTCAAGATAGTACAAGTTGTGTGCCTTGCATGAGGCCGATGTAAGTTCAATCCCGGCACCCTATATGGTCCCATAAACATTGCCAAGAGTGTCTTCAGAGCTCAGATCCAGAAGTAAGCCCTGAACACAACAGGGATTGACCTAAACCCTGATAACCCCACCCCCCAATGCCCCCAAAGAGAAATAAGCTGCAGGAAAAGAGAAGGGAAATCATTATCTATAGTCACAGTGTATTGCCTAAATTGTTCCCCCCATAGAGTGTGGCCCCCCAAACAAAACAAAGTCCCATTTCTGACAAAAATTGAGGCATTTGAAAAATCAGGAATGTGTGGTTCATACATAGGAGCTAAAGAACTGCCAGCATGAGGGGGCCTCAATTTGAACTGAGAAAGACTGCAATTATACTTCATAAATAGGTTCAAGAGACCAAGGAAATAATGCATAATGGAGTTGGAGAGAGTGCAGTATAAGGCACTTGCCTTGTACTCAGCTTGTCTCAGTTGCATTCCCAGCACATGGTCCCCAGAGCCAGCCAGATGCAACTAAGAGAACTTTACCCAAGGAGTGCACTTTTTGTTAATTAAAAAATTAATGCAATACAGCATATTAATAGGATGTCAGAACTGCACGATCAGGGCTAGGCATGTGGCTCATTTGTAGAGCATGAGCTTGCAGGCACAGGGTCCTAAGTTCAACCCCTCCTCCTTTCTTAAGAGAAGTCCAGAAGGTCATGTGAGAACAGGGGCCGATATTTGGAATGACACAGCTTTAAATCAGTCCCTGTAATGAGTGGTTAGAGTTTAGGAAGAAGGAAGAATTCTCTATAGCCTTCAGAGGACTGTGGTGCTGTCTTGATTTCAGATGTTCAACCTGAACTGAGAAAAAATTTGTTTAAAGCACAGAATTTGTAGGAACTTGTTGCAATGGGTCTAAGAGATTAGTAATTCAAATTAATCATAAATTACTAATATGCCAATCTTGAATACTCTTATTGCCCTTTTACATTAATATTTCTATTATTAGAGTACTGAAGCTTCTACTATTATAAATTGTCTAGTTTTCCTTTTGATTTTATCCATTTTCAAATATTAAATATTTCACATTTTTAGCATTAGTGCTGACACAGTTATAATCATACCTTCATGACAGATTAACTCTTTTGTCATGTATTTCTAACATTTTTGCTTAAATTCTCCTTGTTAATAACATAACTCTTTGAATCCTTTTGTTTTCAGCTTATTTGTATCCCTTATCCTAAATTATATCTTTAGTCATCATATAATATCATCTTTTTAAAAATTCATCTGAAAGAATGGAACAGTGTGCTAATAATTGTTGAAAGTGATAATACCAACATAGAACTGAGCATTAAATACAGGCAAAAGATACACATAACAACCTCTTAATGTATGTATTGTAATCCACAATGTGGAAGGGAAGGAAAAGAGAAAGAGATAAGAAGAGAAAGAAATAAAGAACCTGCCATAGAGGCAGGCTAGGGAAGGGGGAGGGAATTGGGGACATTGGTGGTGGGAAATGGGCACTGGTGGAGGGATGGGCTCTGGAACACTGTATGACCGAAACCCAAATATGAACATCTTATGCACATCTTTGTAATTGTATATCTCACGGTAGTATAATAAAATATTTTTAAAAAATTCATCTGAAAATCTTTCTTCTGGTTTTTTAAAATCCATTCAACAATCTGTTTAAATTTTAAACATGTATTAAGCTCTTGATTTTAGGTTTTTCATTTCTAATTCTAGAATTTTATTTTTTTCTTTTTGGGACACACCCAGCTATGTTCAGGGGGTTACTCCTGGCTCTGCACTCAGGAATTACTCCTGGTGGTGCCTTTTTTTTTCCTTTTTTGGGTCACACCCGGCAATGCTCAGGGGTTTCTCCTGGCTCTGCACTCAGGAATAACTCCTGGAGGTGCATGGGGGATCATATGGGATGCCGGGGATCAAACCCTGACTGGCATGGGCCGGCTGCTTGCAAGGCAAGCGCCCTACCCGCTGGACTATCGCTCCGGCCCCCTCCTGGTGGTGCTTGGGTGACCATATGGGATGCCGAGGATTGAACCCGGGTTGGTTGCATACAAGGCAAATGCCCTACCCACTAGACTATCACTCCAGCCCCTAATTCTAGAATTTTGAATTTAGAGATTGTTTATCAGAAATTCTCCATCTTAACTCATTAATCAAAACTAGTTTAAGTCTGTCTCCGAAAAGACCAATTACTAGACCACCTGTTTGTTGACTGCCTGTGGCCCTCTTTTGGCCATACCTACTCGTTTTGCTTATGGGAACCTTATCATCTTGTCGGCTCGTGATATCTCCATAGGAGGATCCCCCTTGCCTGGTAGGACGTCGTAGCAGTCAGATCACACTGTTCACTCAATTCGTGACTTGAAACTAGGTTGCATTTGTGATAAGGTTTTCTATACCCCTGCTTTCCTCCTCTTCCTAGGTGTAGCTCTAAGCTACTCTAAATAAGATTCTAGGGTATGTGCTAGCTCTTCATCTTAGTGGGTCCTGATAGCCAATTTTTGTCTTTTTTAGTCCGGATGTAGAAATAAATTTGTGTTGATTTTCTTCCTTCTTTTAAAAATATTCTACTCTGTGACCAGCCTAAAATCCCAATACTCAAGGGAAACAGCAGTGTGAGGCTCACTGATCCTCCCTGCTTTTGGAGATCTTAGTCATTTATAACTTTGTTGTCTGTGGCTGGCCATAACTACTTTTTCTTTTTTTTTTTTTTTGCTTTCTGATACAATCTAATTGGAATAATTTACCTTTTCTGATTAAAAATATTATCTAGGGTCAGAATGATAGTACAGCAGGTAGGGTGTTTGCCTTCATGCAGCCGATCAGGTTTGATTCTGGTATCACACATGGTTCCCTGAGCACTACCAGGAGTAATTCATGAGTGCAGTCAGGAGTAACCTCTGAGCATGGCCAGGTGTGACCCAAATGTTCCGCCCCAAAAAATGTCTAATAGGGGCTGGAGTGATAGTACAGCAGGTAGGGCATTTGCCTTGCATTCAGCCTGCTCTGCTTTTTATCCCCTGGCATCCTATACGGTCCCCTGAGCACTGCCAGGAGTGATTCCTGAGTGCAGAGCCAGGGAATAACCCCTGAGCATCACTGGGTGTCACCCAAACATACACATGCACACATACACAGACACATACAGTGTAAAAAACTGTCCTTTAGAATTTTTTACCAGTATCTACAATATTGTAAATTTTTCATAAATACATCTTTCAATACTACACCCACTGATTCTTGCAGTGTTTCTTTTTGAGTTATCCGCCTGGATTATCTTTTTCTAAAAACACAAAATCAACTGACAAATTTGATTTTTTATTTTATTTATCATTTATTTTTTACTTCTTGGGTCACACCAGCAATGCTCAGGGGTTACTCCTGGCTCTTCACTCAGGTGGTGTGAAGCACCACTCAGGAATTACTCCTGGTGGTGCTTGGGGACCATATGGGATGCAAGGGATCGAACCCAAGTCGGCTGTGTTCAAGGCAAATGTCCTACCTCTGCGCTATTGATTCCAGCCCCTCCGTTTTTTATAAAAAGGAGTAGCTGCAGACAGTTTGCTCACTTCTCTGATTACGTTCTGTGTGAAGAGTCCACAAAACAACCTTCAGGTTCAGTAATTTTCCTGACTCAGCAAATGTTCATAATCACTTAAGATAAATTGTGGCAAAACAAGAGAAAGCAAACTCAGCAAAGGGAAATAGTGGCTGGAAAGAACCCCAAAGAATCCTTTCCCCCTAGAATCACAGGGGACGTGTTGTTTCCTTTTTTAGAAGGGCATTGTACCATGTGAAATGTTGCCTCTCTACCAGGCTTCAGAGACTCATTAGAGACTTGTTCATTAGTGACAAGCTGCTCAGTGTTTGTATTCAGAGCTGGCCATACAGTCACCTTCTGCCTAGCATGTATCCTAATTACAGACTCCCAGAGTGGAGGTGATTAGCACGAGCCATCTTTTATTTACAACTACCTTGTCAGTTAAGAAACAGGAATGATATTCCTGTTATGAGTTCTCAAATGGAGAAGCAGCACTTCCTAACTGTGGTATCTCAAACCAACCATTTTAACTCATTTCTAAGCAGGTTCTCTGGGGTCTAGGCTCCTAGAGGCTTGTTTAACTTTGGTAGCTTCAAATGGTGGTTTTAAACTACTTTATCCAGTGCTGCTCATTTTTAAGGAGGGCTGCTTTATTGTACATGCCATTTAAATTGGAAAAATGTAGAACTTGAGACTTAGGGTGAGAAGTTTTCTTTTCCTCTCTGGGGTAGTTAAAGTCATAAAGCTAGGGGGATTGCATTCATCCATTTTCAGGAATTTAGATGATTTGAGACTATAGTGTGTTTAAGCACGTGGAAGAGAATGCTTATCTTCAATTCACTTTCGTTTCTATTGTGTGGCAATTGAAGGTGTCAAACCAAAACGGGTGAGCTTCTTTTTTTTTTTTTTTTTGGAGTGGGTGTTGGTCACACCCGGCAATGCTCAGGGGTTTCTGCTGGCTCTGCCATCAGGAATTACTCTGGCGGTGCTCGGGGGACCATATGGGATGCCAGGGATCGAACCCAGGCCAGCATGGGCTGGCCGCGTGCAAGGCAAGCGCCCTACCCGCTGGGCTATCGCTCTGGCCCCGTGTGTGCTTCTTAAGCCTTAACCCATGATATGACAGATGCTAGTATACAGGTCTAGTGAGACAGATATGTGATGAGATAATCACTATATAATGGAATAAAGGTTATATTAGGTGTAATTAGGGTCAACATATTTTAGAAGACATCTTTGAGATGTTCATTAGATTCCTAAGAAGTCACTAAATGCTTATTAATATGCTGTATTTATATAGTACTTATAGCTTTGAATAGGGAGAGATAAATTGATTGGAAACCAGTAAATAAGATGCTATCCCCTTCTAAGTCATAACTTGTTTTTTTCAGAAAAACCTTTGTTCAGGAAATATAAGGTTTCAAACAAAACAAAACTACCTGTTAGTATAAGAAACTCCAATAGAGGGCCGGAGAGATAGTACCGCAGGAAAAGCGCTTACCTTACACATATCCAAACTGGCTTCAATCCTCAGCACCCAATATGGTCCTCAGAGCCAATAAGAAGTGGTCCCTGACAGCTGTGAGCACTGCCGGGTGTGGCACATAATACAAACAAACCAAAAGAAGAAACTCCTATAGGACGGAGACAATAATCTTACCTGGCCAAATAGCTAGCTAATCAAACTGCAAAACTGTTAAGACCCTTGCTTGTTTCCCCAGTCCTCAACTATTTAAGACCCTTGCTTGAGGTCCACCAGGCCTCAAGTATTTACTTTCTAAATTCAATCTAATCTATCACTGTATCACTGTCTTCCCGTTCATCATCGATTTGCTCGGGCGGGCCCCAGTAACATCTCCATATGTCCTGTCTCATGCTAGTAGAGCCCAAGGGCATCTGCTTGCTCCAGGAACATAAAGAGCCTCAATCCATTCCGGATGGGTCTATAATTTACTGGTATTTGGCATATCAAATACAACACGGGCAGCTTGCCAGGCTCTGCCGTGCAGGTAGCATACTCTTGTAGGCATCTCTAAGTCCAGCATTTATGGATGAACCGCACAGCGCTTATGATAGGCTGGTCTGCTGTTGTTCTGTGAGAGAAGTCCAAATGTGGAAAAATGGAGGCCCTCATGGAGTGGAGGGTCGTCTAGCTTGTTGAGGCTCTGCTGGGGTGGTGGGCCAGGGCTGGAACCCACCATCCCTCCGGGCCCCCGTGAGCAGCTGTTCACAGGGAGAGCCAGTAGCAGCTCTGCCCCATGTCTGCAAGTCTCTCAACTTTACAAATGCTTTAAAACATTTGAACACAAATGTTAAATGCTCTTCAAATAAATTATTTTATAGTTCTAAGACACAAGCTAAGCATATCAAGGTGGCATTTTTTTTTTTTTTATTGGTGTTAGTACCTAGTTTTGCTCTATTTCAGGCATCTGGTGTTATCTGGACGAGTTCACCAATGAAAGTTTTACAAATTGTCTGTTTAAATGGCTTGTTATAACCTGGAATCATTTTTCTATCTCAGATCAGTTTGCTTATCATTAATAGGTCTATGTTCAGTATGTTAATTACTTTTAATTGGCAGTTTCTTGGCATAGGGTCTACTAAAATATAAGATTTCTTTTTAATTTTTATTTTACAATTACAGTATACAATAAAAAGTTCTATTTGGGTTTTGGTCATACAGTGTTCCAGCACCCCATCCCGCCACCAGTGCCCATCTCCCTACCACCAAAGTCCCGGTTCCCCTCCCCCCTTCCCCCAGCCCTGCTCCATGCAGGTTCTTTATTTCTTTCCGTTTCTCTCTCTTTCTCTTTTCCCTTCCCCCCAGACTATGGTTACAGAACATACATTAAGGGTTGTCTGTGTATCTTTTGCCTCTATTTAATGCTCAGTTCTAGGTTGGCATTAGTACCCTCGCAATTGTTAGCACCTGTTCCATTCTGTCTTACCTAGCCTGCTCCACACATTTGTGATAATTTCCACCTTTCCGACCTCCTGATAAAAATATAAGATTTCTTAAGAAGTTCCTTTCTAACTATAAACCACCTATAGAAATATACATATAACAATTTATTGCTGCCCGCTATTAAGTAAAACTAAATTTGTATAAGAACCAACTTGTTATAAGTTCGGGACTATGTCCTTCACTTTTGTGATTAGTAGATGACCAAGAAAATTACAGTAAGACTTTTCTTTTTTTACTTAATGTGGGCCACCTTTAAGTCACATTTAGAGGCGCTAGTACAGCGGGTAGGGGGGTTTGCCTTGCGTGGCCGACCCAGGTTTGATCCCCAGCATCCCATATGGTTCCCGAGCACCACCAGGAGTAATTCCTAATCGAAGAGCCAGGAATAACCCCTGATCATCGCCAGGTGTGACCCGAAAAGCAAAAAAAAAAAAAAAAAGTCACATTTAGAAAAACAATGCTTTTCCCTTGCATACCACCAAAGGTATATACAAATCTATATGTGTAAATAATATACAGCCACATTAAATATTCAATACTTCTAATGAAATAGCCATCTACTGCATTAACACACAATAATATAAACTGTTCTTGACATACTTTTAGTAGGGAATATTACTACCATATAATATAGGATAATATAAAATAATATATAATAAAAATATAAATTGTTTCTGACATACTGTTTTGAGGGAGCATTACTATATATAATATTTATTGTTCCAGGACATTTTTCTCAGAAACATTAAAACCACATAAGTGGGGACAAAGAGATATTACAACTCGTTAAGGCACAGGCCATGCACGTGACAAACACAGGTTTGATCCCCATCCTACATATGGTTCCCTGAGGATTGAACAGAGATAGGAATTAAGTCCTGAGCATTGCAGGGTGTAACCCCCAAATAAATGAATCACAAATAATGTGCATTAAAATTTTTTATATTGGCTTGCATTTTAATGGCATATATTTCATTTTTGCATATGCTGTTTATTCCTATATTATTTTATTGCTTTAATATTTTCTTGCTATTATAAGAAATGCTGCAATGAATATAGTTTATTTATATTTGTGGTAAAATTTCTGAGACCATAAGTCTAGTCTACAGACTGAACATGGTAGAATAGGTTTGCTTAATCAAATTATACACTTTATTTTAACTATAGTATCAACTTTAAATTGAAAGTCCTACAAAAAATAGCATAATTTATTTTTGGAAAGCTTCTATTTTACTTAGCCTTTACATTTTTTTTTTTTTTTTTTTTTTTTTTTTTTTTGGGTCACACCCAGCAATGCTCAGGGGTTACGCCTGGCTCTGCACTCAGGAATTCCTCCTGGCAGTGCTCGGGGGACCATATGGGATGCCGGGAATCGAACTCAGGCTGGCACAGGCTGGCTGCGTGCAAGGCAAAGCCCCTACCCGCTGGGCTATCGCTCCGGCCCCTTAGCCTTTACTTTTATTTGACCTCAATTTACCTATGTAACAGATGGGATAAGGGAATTCCAAATATTTGCTAATTATGCAGTCTTAACCTAGAATCTGCTCTTACCAAGACATAGTGTGAGTTGTGAGGTCTGTGAACAAGAAGCTGAGTGTGTGAGACAAGTCAACCGTCCTGCTGAGAGCTTTGGTTTCTTTTGTAAAATGAAAAATTTTTGGAAAATGGAACTGAGTTGAAGATGCAGAGAGATTATAATATTAATAACATTGGCTATTTCTTCCAACACAAAAGTGCTTTATAAAGCAAGGGAAAATGCAAAAGAACTAGAATTACTTATGAAAATATGTTCTAATTTTTAAGAGATTAACATGAACATCTTTGTTAAAAAATTGAGAAGTCCACTCCATTTAATAAGGTCAACAAACCAAAGCAATAACAGATGGTCCAACTTGCATGTAACAACCCAGTAAAAGGTCATGACGTTAGCAATAACCATTCCAATATATATTTTGTAATAAGCAATATAATTGGGGGGTTGGGAAGCGAGGATTTTTGGTGTGTTAAGGGCACATTGATGTGGGATTGGTGATTGAATATCAAATGCTATTTGAAAGAACTGTACTGTGAACAACTTTGTAAATCACAGTGTTTAAATTAAATAAAAATAGAAAAGAGAAAATATGTTCTAATAATTATAGAATACTTCTAGTGTTATTGTCAAAGATTCTATTAGATGACAATTTATTGGGACTACTGAAGTCACTAGGTTAGTGCATATGCCTTTTTTTTTTTTTCCTCTTAATAAATTGTACTGAGTTTACATTAGTTTACAATAATTTTTAGTAGAACATCTTCTCACACCTCAGCATGTGTGTTAGCACTATAACACTGACTAGGATGTCCCAGCACGGATCCAACTATTAGGACCATTCCACATGTTCTTCCCACCCCCAGTCCCATTTCCTTTCTTCTGGTTGGTACTCAGGTTTCTCTGGAGTCTAAGAGTTATTTTTGTTGCACTTAGTTCACTAGCTTTGGTTATTTACATTCCATGTGAGTGAAACTATCTGGTAATTGTCTTTCACTTCCTGTAGGAGTGTTACTTCACAGTCAACATGTGCTTACAAAACTGCTACCCTTGTCCTTCACAAGACTCCTTTATGAGTAGTTTAGAAAATATTTCCCAAATCACTTAGTTCCTTAGGTGACAAATATCCAAATTATAATGCAATTGTACACACCAGGATTTGGGATTGGGGGTGGCATTTGGTAGGGGGATGTTACTCCTGATGGTACTTAGGGGATTGAACCTGGGCCTCCTGTATGCAAAGCATGTGTTTAGTTAGCTCCCATGAGATATTTTTCCAGCCCCTCACACCGGATTTTTCCCCCTCAAGTTGCTAAGGTTTTGTTTCTAAGTTACACAGCAATGTAATTCAGATAATTCAATAAATAAAATCATAAATTTTAATCTCTCACTCTATATGTAACTTGTGGGAGCTCCCAAGCAGTGCTCAGAGGGACCAGTGACCACTCTCAGCAATATTTAGCCAGCCTGGGGGCCAGAGCGATAGCCCAGCGGGTAGGGCGTTTGCCTTGCACGTGGCCGGTCTGTGCTGGCCCGGGTTCGATCCCCGGCATCCCATATGGTCCCCCGAGCACCTCCAGGGTGATCCTGGTGCAGAGCCAGGAGTAACCCCTGAGCGTCGCTGGGTGTGACCCAAAAAGAAAAAAAAATTAGCCAGCCAGTCTGATGTGTCTATTGCTTTGGGCTTTACAGTGCAGTTACACAGCAGTGCTCAGGGGGGTGTGTGGTGCAAGAGAGTGAACTCCTAAGCCATTAAGTATACAAATGTTCTATGTAATATAATACCCTGGAGACCTTATCTTAGATCTTGTTCTAAAAGTCACAGCAACCCTAAACTAATTTATTAAACATGTTGATGCTTACCTGCACAAAATTCTGCTAGACACTAGAGGCACATCATCTCTGTTCACAAGAGATACTGCTTCGCATTTAAGTTGGAGGGCAAAGCACTGGTATATGAATTATTCTGTGCTGCTTTGTAATAACTGGTCCATGGAGCTCGTCTTCTTTCAGAGGTTCACTAAGGGACCTGCCAGCCTTCTCATCCATAGTCAGGAATGAGATGTCATTGCCCTAAGGCTAATCAGCAAAGTGCTCAATGGTTCAACTCATCTAAGTCTTCCTCTTTTACCTTACTCCTCCAATCAAGGCGTTTTGAAGTGTTTTATGATGACTTTTTAAATTAGTAAAACAATCTGGAAAAAACATATTTTCAGTTTTTATTTCAATAAAACAACAGGTAACACTACTGTATAAAGTACTGCACACATTTACACAAACATACAAAACTTCAAAAAACTAAAGTCCAGTTTATTTCCATAACCTAAAAAAAATGTAGAGAGCACATAAAAATATCCAAAGTCATAGTTTATTCTTTAGGAATGTAAACTCTAGGGTTACAATTAGAAGCAAAGTATATTTACTACGAAAAGATGAGTACCACTACATGATTAGGAGATAAGATACATAGCCAACTCCACAAAAGAGAAAGGAAAGGTATGTGAAATTGCATCTTGTATTTATCAGTGGGAACACCATCAAGATAGAGGAACTATAGAACTTTACTATTAGGAAAGCACAAAAAGATCTTCCCAAATGTTCACTGCTAGTCTAGAGATAGGTACAAGTTACAAAGTACAGCAGACAAAGTATTTATGTTCACTGAGGACAAATTTAACAATATTTAACATTAATGTAATGCAAAATACTGGGCATCAATTTACTAAACAACAAATCTAAAATTACAAATTCATGCTAATTAAAGGACTAGAAACTTTTGTTTTCCCAAGATTGGGGAAATACTATTACACATTAATTTTTTATCTACAATGCTTACTTAAGTACCATCAAATTACTCTCGTTTTAAAATGATCTTTTAAAAAATATTTTCAGTCATGGTATTTAACATATATATTTCCTTGGTGTGCTTCCCTTTACTAAAGTGTAGATTTATTGTGCTAAGGACTTAACTGCTATAGCCTTATTTCCAATATTTGCTTAAAATTGTGTCAAAGTAGTACATTTTGCTCTATAATTTTTAACACTTTCTTCCAAAATAAAAAAAATCCCCTAAAAGTGGGATCATTTAAAATTTATTTTGATTTAAAAATATATTTTCTGTTCATTCAGTATTTTATTCTTAAATGAGCAAAGTGTACAAGTACTTACTTCATGACGGAAAACTACAATGAGCATTTCTTTTCTTTTCTTTTTTTTTTTTTTTTTTTTTGTCACACCTGGCAATGACCAGGGCTTACTTCTGGCTCTGCACTCAGGAATTACTCCTCACAGTGCTCAGGGGACCATATGGGATGCTGGGGATCAAACACGGGTTGGTCGCATGGAGGCAAATGCCCTACCCGCTGTACTATTGCTCTGGCCCCTACAATGAACATTTCAAAACAAATTCTGCATCATTTAAGAATTGAAAATTTTTACTTTTATATCTATAGTGCTGCCTTAAAAGAGTTCATGATGGAATGGGAGAGAGAAGGACCTGCCACAGAGACAGGCTGGGGGACAGAGGGTGGTGGGGGTGGCAGGAGGGTAAAGGGACATATTGGTGGCGGGAAACATGCATGGTGGAGGGATGGATATTGGTTCACACAGCGAACAGTGTGTCACTGAAACCCAATCATGAACAGTCTTCTAACTGTATGGCACGGTGACTCAGTAAAATAAATTAAAAAAAAAAAGAGTTCATGGTAGTTGGTGTGTCAGGAATTCCTGGATCTTCACTGCCTTGTCAACTATGTATAGAACACCCTTTTGAGGGGCCAGAGCGATAGCTTAGCAGGGTAGGGCGTTTGCCTTGCATGTGGATGACCTGGGTTCAATCTCCTGGCATCCCACATGGTCCCCCCAGGCACTGCCGGGAGTAATTCCTGAGCGAGGAGCCAGGAGCAACCCCTGAGCATCACTGGGTGTGACCCAAAAAAAAAAAAAAGAACACCCTTTGAGGTCAATTTTCTCCCTTTCTGAACTTCAAAGGGCATACCCTGGAACCCAGCTTTATTCTAGCAATAATTCCTATTATCTGATATATAGATGGTAGGTGACAAGATGGTCACATCAACATTTTCTGAAATCTGGCACTGGAGGGATAGGATATTACAGCAAGTAAGGCGTTTGCCTTACAATCGACTAACCTGGATTTGATCCCCAGCATTCCTTATGGTCCCCGAGCACTGCCAGGACTAATTCCTGAGCACAGAGCAAGGAGTAACCCTTGAACATTGCTGGGTGTGACCCAAAAAGCAAACAAAACTAAACAAAACAAAACAAATTTCTGAAATCTAACTTCCAAAAGGCATTGCAACGTTCAGATTTGTAAAGGTAAGTGGGAAAAGAGTATTAGAGACAATTGCAATTGCATAACCATAATCAGTACAATCTTTAGTAGCTTATAAAAATTTTCATAATCCTTAAAATAGTTTCCAAAGTGGTACAGAAGAATCTTACTGTTAACATAACTCGTAATTGAGAAAATCAACTGGAGCACATGAACTGGAGTCCATATTCAGAACTGCTCCACTAAGAATGCTTTCAGAGATTCCAAAAATGAAGATACTCCTGTAGATCTGTTGTGCAATGCATAACGGGTGGTGGTCCTTTCAGATGCAAAATTATACACACTGACAGCTCTGATTCAGTTTACCAAAGAATTTGTAACAGAATCAAACTTCTATTTTGAATAAAAAATACAAAATGTTAGGGGCTGGTGGGATAGTACAGCGAGCAGGTAGGGCATTTGCCTTGCACGGAGTCAACCCAGGTTAGGTCCTGGGCATCCGATATGGTCCCCGAGCACTGCCAGATGTAACTCCTGAGTGCGGAGCCAGGAATAACCTCTGAGCATTGCTGGGTGTGACCCCCTCCCCCAAAAAAGAAAAATACAAGATGTTATATTTTCACTGTAAAGATACATGAGAATCATTAAAAATCTAGAAATAATAGAGTATCAATACTATTGAAACTGATTAGCTACAAAAGACAAAGATTATAATACGCTAGTAGCTAACATTTGATTTTGGATGGTGAGAGCACTTAAAAATTTAAATATTAATAGAAATGATTTATTTGTACACTTTTATTCTATCTTCCGAACCTTAAAAAGCATAAAAATCACATGAGAATCTTGTTCAAATGCAAATTCTGATTTGGTAAATCTGGCTGAGTATAAAATTGCTTGTCACTTGATGGCAATACCACTGACTGGTTCTTGGACCTCATATGTGGCAAATATCAAGATGTAATGTCATTACATTTTAATCTTTACCTTTAAAATATGATCTCTTGTTTATGCCAGTTAGTGTTTTCTCAAACTTATTGTACAGTTTTCTAATTGTATCACTTTGCTTAAAATACTAAATAACTAGGGAAAAATCCTTTATTAAAGAACTACAAAAGATAGTAGGAAATTCACAGTGACATTTTACAAGTAGTTTCAGTTGTACACAGGATTCCTATTAAATTAATAGAACATAAATTTTTACTGGTTGCCTTAGGTGGCTTTTTATTATCATAATTCATGCCAATAAACCATGTTCTATTACTGGAAGTAAACAAATTAAATTTATTTATGTTAAAACCACATTATTATATTCAGGGGTAATGAATAAAAATGACTTTGTGCTTTTTGAAAAACTGATTTAAAATATAGGAGGACTGGGGTGCTGGGATTACAGCTTAGTGGTAGAGTACTCACTTTGCATATATAAAAAGCCCTGGGGAGCTGAGCCTAGGCGTCTGCTCCCACCACTGCCTGCTCAAAGTAAAGAGTAGACAAAGCAGCCATGGCAAAACTGCATTTCATATGCAAATACTTTTGCACTATTCAAGACATACAAATTTTTCACATACTTGAGCTCTGCCTATGCAGGTACAAGAGGACAAGAAGTACTTTCAGTGTGATCACAGTTAGAGAAGGTGAACAAAACAAAACAAAAAATGTGTTCTAACAGGTGGACAGCTCTGCTGGCCTTTCTCCCCAGTCAACGTACTGTCATCTCAACTGTGCTTTCTTATTCATACTCTGAACCAAGCTGAAGAATATTAGATTCTCAGACTAGCTGAAATGTCCACCACTAGCAAATGCATAAGTTTAATATCTGTCACAAGTCAAAGTTTCCTACAGCTACATTCAAATTTCTTTAGCCATATTGCCCTTGATCTCTTTCATTTGGGGAAACTACATAATTATTTCTATCATAAGTCATAGATCGTAATTCATAAAACAGGCCTGTTGACCAAACAAGAAATCCACTTGATTTTTTTCATGTTTTACAATTTTAAATTTAAGAACATGAACATAAACCAACATTGACTAGTTTATAGATAACCCTTAACAATATTTCATTTCTTTACTGTCATACTTTGATCTAGATAAAAATTTACCTAATTTCCTTCATTTGTAGACAAACAATTCTATGTTAAATAGTTGACACTGGGGCCTTGAGAGCTGCTGAAGCTTTACAATGATTTCTAGGAACTCTTCAATGGTGCATATCCTGAATGACAGGAAGCCAGACTAACAGGGTCTCCAAAGTCCAGCAGCAGATAAGTCAGTTTTATGGCCTATTACTTCTTAAGAATTAAAAGGGATTTTTTACTTGCGAAATCCAGATCAAGCAGTTCAAAGTAACATACCTGCATACAGTCTTGCTGTTTGATATCAAATGTTCCAAAGCTAACCACAGAGAGCTCTCTCCCTACTCCGAGGTCATGATTAATCTAGGAACTGGGTTTGGAGGTGCTTCCCAGAAACTGCTGCCCATGATTAGTCTAGGCACTGGGTTTGGAGGCGCCTACAGAAACTTTTCTAACCTCAAAGACCATCTAGTGACAAACATTTTTATCAGGCACTTTCTACACACATCATTTTAGTTTTCCACGTGCCTGTTTTTCAGCTTGGCTTGAGAAACAGCCAACTGCAAAACTTGGAGTCGTACCTCTGCCTCATCCTTTAAAAAACAGTTTCCATATGTGGAGATTCCCTTTTACTCTGAAGACCAAACATACAGCTACCAAAATAGGAGTGTGTTGGTTTCTTGTTTTTTTTTCTCTTTTCTTTTTCAATCTCACATATTTACCCCATCTGATCAGACAATCCATCAAGATGATTATTACACTGACAATCTTTAGGGCAACGCAACAAGAAAAAATAAAAGAGACTGAATCAAGGAGGCAAGGGCAGAAACACACTTAAAAATCATAAAACCATATTTCACTGCAACCTAGACATTATTTCCTTCATAAAGTCCAGGTAGCCTTCAGCTATTAAGACACCAGGGCTCCTGTCAGGAACAGGGTTCAAAGACCCTGAGCACTTTCATAAAGAAGCAAAGTTGTAGTTCGAAGGCTCTGATTAGGGAGAAATCAATTACAAATTAATCTGTGGACAGAGTAATGCTAATACTAGGAGGTCTCTGCTGACCTGACGGATGTTTCATTGGAAGTTCAGTCCTTTCCGAAAGCGTATATAAGTTTTTCTTCTTGGAGACTACAAGCGGAAAACCTATTGGCATCTGTCCCAGCCCCACAGCCAATGGTAGGTGCTGGGTTATGTGGAACAGTGACGCCACTGACTTGTTCAAAGGATTTGCTAAACACAGTCGCGGCAGTCTTAGCTAAACTGTGGCTACTAGGTTTCGGCAGGGACTGGCTGGTTGTCAGGGGTAAGTCTCTTCAAAGAGAGAAGCTCAAGATTCTCACTTTGGGCTCTCTGGGTCTGTTTCGAGAAAAATGATCTTTGCAAAACTCCCTGCAGTCTCTTTTTCTTTTCCTCCAGTTTTGCTTCCTCCTGACCGCCTCTGAGTCTTCCCTACACTTGTCTTGTTACTAGAATTGTGACTACTGTTTGATAAACCTGACTGGCTGGTACTAGACGCAGCCCTGGAATAAAATCCCTCGTCAACTTCAGATATCTCCATCAGTTCTTCTTGACCTGTTAATTCTGTATTTCCTAAACAAAAGAAATAACAAAGATTAATTAACATTAAACATTTTAAAGCAGTTCTGTTCAATGATTATACCAAATCACTTATACTTAAGCATATTAAAGTTTGATATAATTACATAAAAGCAACAGATTATAGAGCCAAAATTAAAACATTCTATAAAATGCATAGTCCATTGGAATTAAAAATGCTAATTTAGAGTGCATTAAACACAAAGCATGCCATAAACTACATCCCACTGTGATTTTAGAAAGAGTTCTCTTACTATTCATGCATAAGATCAGAAGTGATTAGGAAAAATGTCACCTAGGAAAACTAGAGGCAATCTCTCCCTTAATAGCAAAGAGCACAAAATCAAAGTTCTTTTTAAGGAACTTTTTAAAAACTGGTACTAAGATATGTTAAAGATATTTTTAAAGATTGCATTTTGCATTTTAGAATTTTTTACTGCTTAAAAAATGGACAATAAAATTCAAATTTATTAAATATATATCAAACAAAAATACAGGACAGTAAAATAACCTTAGATCTCAAAACACAAAGGAAAATTATTTTAGAAGTAATTTTCTGCCTCAGTCTTCATAACAATTTATGTAGAGGCGATATAGATATGACCATTCAAAGAGCATTAGAAGTCATTGAGAAATTGTGGTGCATAATTCATGCATTTTGATTATTAGGTGACATGCAAAATTTGTGTGACTGTGCAACTGTTGCTTAAAACATGCAGCAGTGGCCCTCTGCCATGAGATACCTTGGGGTGCAGCTATAAAGTGCTCTGCTAAAACTGCACTCTGCCAGGTGAGTTTATTCCATCCTCCATCATTTTTCTTACAGATTTTTGTCTCCTGATCTCTGGCAAGCCTTTGCTCTCAGTTCTAGGATCTGTGGCTGTTTCCTGCACACCCTGTATATGCTGAGCATCAATCTCTCCTAGTGTTCTGCCTTTTTCCCCATTCCCGGTTCTCTCTCCGGACACACTTGTGACACTAATCTCAGGAATGACAAGGATGCCCAATTCAGTAGTATCATTATTGTTGTCAGGTTGCTCTAGAATTGAAGATGATAAGACAAAATGATGGCTGAAAGCGAAACAAAACAAAAATGCGAAACAAGAAAAACAAAAGATCCAAAACAAATATTGGACAACTGAATGTTATGAATTAAGCCAAACATTTCCTGAATTGCAATTTCCACACATTACAATATGCTGATGGTACTGGAGGTTCTTGTGCTTGAATTTTAAATGACAATGAAAACTCACAGAGCATCAGTTCATGTTCTGCATCCCCCCACCCCCGCACACACATATATTTGACATGGACTCTGAAAAACAATTCTTAAAATACAACCAAACAAAAGTTCTGTTGCTTTGAAGATACTATTGAAATCATCTGAACTTAAGGGAAGCCTTAGGTAATCTCCAAGAATGTAGAGCCCAAACTCTAGCTCTTCTCAATATGAGAAATGAAGCTGTGTCATCCATTTTGCCCATAACATTCTATTTTTAATTAGATTGTGTTGATTGCGTTTTTGTTTCAATTGGTCTTAATAAACCAGGATATCAGAACGATGATTATTACTTTATAATATCATGTCTAGTAATGCTACAGTTAGTTTTGTTTTATACACCATCTTAAATATTAGTGAATATTATTGTAACAAGATACAATTAGACAAACTATTCCTACAGACTCAATGATTCCAAAAATTTAGTCCATTTACAGCAGCTCTGCCTTTTTTAGCCCTGGGGTTAAAATAAGTAGGTTTGGAAATAAAAAAACTGTTTGTTGGCCTTTCTCTTGAGAATGGCTACCTAACTGCCTAGCTAGTAGTAATTTTATTCTGTGGCTTAAATCACAAAGACATGGTTTTAATCAAAGCTGTCAAGGAAATATCTGTGGAAACAGGAAAACATAACATGACTCTATCATGAGTCACTAACGAAACTTAAAGTTCAAAACAACACAAGACTATGTAAACAGCATATACATTCTTCAAAAATATAGACCACACAATTTTTTTTTTTTTTTTTTTTTTTGGTTACACCCAGCATTGCTTAGGGGGTTTCTCCTGGCTCTGCACTCAGGAATTACTCCTGGCGGTGCTCGGGGACCATATGGGATGCCAGGGGATCAAACCCGGGCTGGCACAGGCCGGCCGAGTGCAAGGCAAACGCCCTACCTGCTGGACTATCACTCCGGTCCAGACCACACAATTTCTAAAGTTTTTCATTGTAGGATGATGCCTATGAAATAGCATCAGGTCATAAAAGATTGGAGGCTAGAGTGGCTCTCCATGAATCTCAGACTCTGCTATTACTTGGGCACTCCTGCTGCCTGGATCTTACCCACAACTTTTCAAATAGTATCTGGTATGACCAGGTAACTGGGATTGTTAAAAGTTCCCAGGTTCAAGTTCCCTTGACTAATTTGCAAGTTTGAGAACCACTGTTTAATTCTCATACTTTCCAATTCAAAAAGCTTAAATGTTATAGCTGCCTCAGGTATTCCAACCCAGAAACAATTCCACTTCAGGAGATATCAAATCCTTAAGATACTCTGGTGAGCCAGTGCCCTGTATTATTTGGTGTTTCATAAGATTTGGACTAAATGACAAATTTCTTTCTTAGACAGACCAAAGCATGTTGGTCAAGTTCCATAGTGCTTCTTGGGACTTGATAACAAAGGTTTAATGTGGTTAAAAGTTCCAACTAAGCCACTATCCATTGCTAACAGCTGTCTTTCAAGTGAGGACAAGTAAACTCTTACTAATGCAAACATCAGAGGCCACTGCACCATAGATAGATAGCACTTGCATGACAGAAAGATCCTGACCACTTAATATTTTGGAAGCAGCATGTGCAAAAGATAAACTGTGGAAATGATTCAGACACAACAAAGCCAACAGATATTAAAATTAAAATTTAACATAACTTTAAAAGATAAGCACAGGCAGCCTAATTCAATAGGAAACAATTTAACACTTACATTGAAAGACACTAAGTAGTTCTGGGGGAAAGTTTTTACATCCATTACTCAGTTATATACTCAAAACAATGTGTAGGTAAGTCTCTGAAATAGGCAATTTGATTTCTATTTACATAAAGGAAAACTGAAGTTCAAAATAAACTATTCAGTGATTCAGTGGGGGAGCTAAAATGGCAAAAATCTTTTAATTTCAAATGTCCATTCTTAACAAACTATAAATTCTAACTCTTCAAATCTTTAGTCAGTTTAAATTAAATGTACTCTGATATCTCAAATTAGGATTCTCTGGTCATAAATACTTGGAATTTCAGGGGGGAAAAAACACCTTTAACACTACAAGAAAACAATTCCATAAAGCAGTACCACACAATTGGATTGCTTATCACATGCTTATTGAGATAGTGGTGAAGATCGATATATCAAGAACAAACAGATTCATGCTTCCCAGAGTACAGCTTTTACACTCATTTATGGTGTTAATATTCAAAAATGACCCAAAAGGGCAGGTTCTAAAGAAGGATTATTCAATTCTTCGAAAGCATGCAATTTTGTGCAGAGCAAGAGATAACAATAAACATGAATTCTCCAGAAATGTAGAGAGTAAAGAGAAAGAATTGTGAGATCCAAGCAAATATTTGTTGCATGATCTTACACTATATAACTTCCCAACTTCTTCCCCTGAATGGCTCTGTTGACCCAATAACACGTTAATGGGACCTGCAATGCTCCTCCCAAACAGCAACAGTGCTCAACTTTTTACCTTTAAATTAAAAAAAAACCACAGGTTTTGTTTTGGGGCCACACCTGGCTGTGCTGGGGGTTACTCTTGGTTCATTGCTCATGGGTTATTCTCAGTGATGCTAGCACTGAATCTGGGGCTTTCTCATGTGCTCAGTCATCTCCCTGGCCCAATTTCCTTCCTCTTACAATTATTTATCTTGTCTACTAGATATCTGTACTCCCGCGAGGCTAAGGTTTTTCGTTGGTCACTGCTATACACAAATACTTGACTGAGAAAGTAGCTCACATAAATATTTAGTGCAAATAGTAAATACTTGTTTGATGAGTTGAATGAGTTTCCTTTAATGAGGTGAAATTATTAGCATAAATAAAAGTGAAAAACACATAGGAGAAAAGGATAAGTTCAAACATTTTACTTGATTTTAAATACATACAGTATAAGAATATTCAGAGAGTAGAAAAAAAGCAAAAGAAACTGCCCTTTTTTGTTTGTTTTGGGAAAGTGAAGTAGCAGCCTCTTAAATGCACATCAGAAAATGGGTAAGTAATGTCTTTTTCAAAAAGGTTTAGTTTGAAACTATGGTTCCTTTATTATGTCATCAATAGGGCAATAAACATAGTTTTTTAAAAAAGAAGCTAGTATTTTTTTTTTGCCTTTTTGGGTCACACCCAGTGATGTTCAGCAGTCATTCCTGGCAGCAAACGCCCTACCGCTGTACTACTGCTCTGGACCCAGAAGTTAATCTTAAAGAATTGTATAGATCAGGGCCGGAGTGATAGTTCAGCGGGTAGGGTGTTTACTGCATGTGGCCAGCCTGTGCCGGCCTGGGTTCGATCCCTGGCATCCCATATGGTCCCCGAGCACTGCCAGGAGTAATTCCTGAGTGCAGAGCTAGGAGAAACCCCTGGGCATCGCCGGGTGTGACCCAAAAAAGCAAAAAAAAAAAAAAAAAAAAGAATTGTATAGGTCTTTAGAAAAACCTGCTTAAAAGTCTCCAAAAGGTATAGAGTCTGTTTTGCATCCACAAAAGATGCTACTTACATAGGATTTCAAATTAAGACAAGTTGAAAAAGATCCAAAGAGAAATGTTTTAGAATAGTTCATTTGTGTAACCTTTATAAATAACCCTCAACATATAAAAATGAGGATATTAAAAAACATTTTTTAGTAGACATTTCCAAATTGATTCACAAAAGGCACTCGATTTCTCCCTACAAAAATTCTCTTGGCTTTTGCAAAAGATACACATGACAACCCTTTAATGTATGTTCTGTAATCCACAATCTGGAAGGGAAGGAAAAGAGAAAGTGATAGAGAGAAAGGGAAAGAAATAAAGAACCTGCCACGGAGGCGGGCTGGGGGAGGTGGGGGAGGGAACCGGGGACGTTGGTGATGGGAGATGGGCACTAGTGGAGGGATGGATGCTGGAACACTGTATGGCCAAACCCAAATATGAACATCTTTGTAATTGTATATCTCACAGTGGTATAATAAAATACTAAAAAAAAAACTTATCTTGGCTTTGAGGCCTGAGAGATTAGTACAGCAGGTAGTGAGTGCACTTGCCTTACATGCAGCCTACTTGGGTTCAATCTCTGGCATCCCAGATGGTCCCCGGAGCACCTGCCAGGAGTAATTCCTGAGTGCAAAGCCAGGAGTAACCCTGAGCATCACCAGGTGTGACACAAAAAAAAAAAAATTTCTCTTGGCTTTGTGGAGGGAGAAAATGAACAGATTGCAAGCATCTTTAAAACATCATAAAAAGCTGGTGGGATTTCTCAAAAGTGTAATTTTATGATCACAAATATCCATGATGTCACTTATACTTCCCCCCCACACACAGTTTTGGGATCAAACACAGAGTCTAACACATACAAGCATAGGAGGCCTGTGCTCTATTACTGAACCATAGGCCCAGTTCTCAAAAACTTTATCTTACTGTTAGTTTTATTTTTTTACAGTTGATTTAGTCTCTAAAAGTGGCATTTTTTAATAAGGAACTAATAATCTAATTCATATTACTCATAAATCTATATTCATACTACTTTATGGACCTAAGGATATTTGGTTATGACATAAAACATTTAGAAATTCATTTGCAAAATAAGCTGAAGCTTGAAAATAAGTTAACCTATACCTTAATTATCTGCATTTTTGATATTATAAAAATAATTTTGAGTAAACATCAAAAGAAGTCATATTTATGCCTTACAAATTACAAAGCATAAATATTTTAAATGTCATAAAATATCTGAACAACTTCATATTCTATATTACTTTTATTTTTGTAATTTATTCTATTCAATGAAAGGAAATACTATACATATTCATTAAACCATTCATTGCAGCATTATTTATAATAACAAGCAAATAGATATAAATTATTTAACATAGTAAGGGAATGACTAAGTAAAAAATTGATAAAATATTAAGCTAATGTGCTTTTACATAGCATTAATATATTTAGATTTATTGGGAAATGTTTTCCAAAGTTAGCAAAGTGTAGAGAAAATATCAAAAAAAAATTATAAACAGGATGAAACTATGGAAATATGTACAAATGGGGAAAAACTGTAAAATGATAACTGTTAGTATTGGATTGTACCTCCCCTACCCAGTTTACTATGATTATTACATAGTTTTCAATACTGATTCTATAATACAGTTAAGAAAAAAAATTCCTTCTTTTTGGAGCAAATAGTGCAGAGGATAAGGTTCTAGCCTTGCACACAGCAGACCATAGTTCAAAATAATGGGCTGTACTGGTGATGTCAGGTAAGAGGCAGAGTACTAAACTTAAAGGCTATGGAAATTACACCAAAAATCAAATTGTAACTATTATATGAAATATTTATATTTTTATTATTGTAGGTTGACAACCCAAGTGGTGCTCAGGATCATTTTAGTCATTCACAGTGATAATAATCACCCAGTCAGGAGGGGCTGAGGATGCATTGTTAGTCCAGCCCTGTGGTACTCAGGATTTTGGGGCCAACTCACGGGGCTGAGGATATGCAGGGCCACAGCCAGTGGTGGCTCACAGGCCATGTGATTCTGGGGATCAAACCCAAATGGGAGCTGATAGCAAACTTTTCTGTTTGATACTATACTCAAAACTAAACACATTATCTTAAATTGATAAAATTCTAGGTCTAAAAAGCTATAATTTCATAGAATAATTAAACACAGGACCCTAATTAAAAAACAGCAAAAATACAATCATTGTGTAGTTAAAACAAATTCTTCTTCTTTTAAATGACTTTGGGGTCATAGCCAGTGGTGTCAGGTATATGATTAGGCATCAACCTCTGATGGTGTTCAGGAGACCCAAGGTACCAGGGATTGAACCTGTGCCTCCAGCATGCAAAGCATGTGCTCTTGCCATCTGGGCCATCTCTCAAGGCCCATAAATAGTCTGAAGTTAATGATCAGATTTCACGTTGTCCTCTATTTTGTTACCAAATGCCTTTTACTTATCTCATTATCTCACAGTACACCAAGAAAAATAATGGTAGGCAGTAATAAAAAAACTGGAATCTCATTAGATAAACCTTTTTTTTAATTAGATAACTTTTTTTTTTTTTTTTTTTGCTTTTTGGGTCACACCTGGCGATGCTCAGGGGTTTCTCCTGGCTCTGCACTCAGGAATCACTCCTGGCGGTGCTCAGGGGACCATATGGGATGCCGGGATCGAACCCAGGCCGGCACAGGCCGGCCACGTGCAAGCAAGCGCCCTACTGCTGGGCTATCGCTCTGGCCCCTAGATTACTAATTGACCAAAAAAAAAAAAACCATTTAATATTTAATATTTGCAACCATAACTTAACTAGGGGGCCTTTATGAAAGGAAAAATGATATTTTGACAACTTATTTTTTAAAATATTTTTTCTTGTTGGGTCACATCCAGCAATGCTCAGGGGTTACTCCTAGTTCTGCACTCAGGAATTACTCCTGGCAGTGCTCAGGGGACCATATGGGATGTTGGGGATCAAACCTGGGTCAGCCATGTGCAAGGCAAACAACCTCCCACTGTGCTATAGCTTCAGTCCCCAACTTATAAAAGAGATGAGAAAAGTTGGTTAGACTCTCAAGTCCAGTAAAGTTTTTTTTTTTTTTGGGGTCACACCCGGCTCAGGGGTTACTCCTGGCTCTTTACTCAGGAATTACTCCTGGCGGTGCTCGGGGATCATACAGGATGCTGAGGATAGAACCCGGGTTAGCCGCGTGCAAGGCAAACACCCTACCCGCTGTGCTATCGCTTGAGTCCCTCCAAGCCATTTTTAAAAAAAACAAAAGTGTGAATGATGGGAGTGATGGTAAGGAGAAGGAATGAAAAAAACAAGGAAAATCAGTATGCATTAGACAACAGAAACTTGAAGGGGCAGCAAATTATTCAGAGATTTCCGATAAAGACTCTTACATATGAAAAGGTTATGACAAAGCATATTAGAGGCAACTTTTAAGAATGACAGAAATTATAGCACAATGTAAAGAAATACACTTAATTTTCACTAACTTTTATATTTTTCAAAGAAAATAATCACTGAAAATTAAATTTAAAATCTAGTTTTAAATTAAAAAAATTTTAATTTCTAAAAAATTTTTAAATTTTAGCAATCTTAAAAATAGAAAGAGTTTGTTTTTTCACTGTTTTGATCTTTTCTTATCAGAATTTTCATTTTATGGTTACGGTATACTCTTCTTATATAATTCTTTTTAATATTTATTGTATTTCTTTAATGGCATCTCACCCTTTTTCACTTTTACTAAATACCTCTCAGCCCTCAATCTATAGATGGTAACTAGAAAAATCTAGGTTTAAAAAATATACACAAAATGAAACACAATATGCCTAAAGGAATTAACAGTGATAAATAAAACCATTAATTCTAAAAACATGACCCTTAAAATCCAAAAGTGGCAATTTTACATTGTAAATTTATCTTCCAAACATGTCATAATACAAAAATGATAAAGTCATTGAAAACTCCAAGGTTTTACAAAAGGTTTGAAAAATCTGAAAATACAGGGACTGTAGCAATAGCACAGTGGGTAGGGCGTTTGCCTTGCAAGCGGCTGACCCGGTTCGATACCCAGCATCCCATCTGGTCACCCAGTACTGCCAGGAATAATTCCTGTGAAGAGCCAGGAATATCCTCTGAGCACGCCGGAGTGCGACCAAAAAAGCAAATTAAAAAAAAAAAGAAAAAAAAATCTGAAAATACAGTATCATGTTAATCCATGAAAATTAAACATTAAATTAATCAATGGGATATGGAAAAGATCAGGCAAATACACTATTGAGTTTTAAACATGTCTCTCAAAAAGTGGAGCAAAGAAAGCCTCTTCAACAAATGGTGCTGGGAAAACTGGGCAGCTACGTGTAAAAAATGAACTTAGACCTCCTTCAAACGCCATGCACAAAAGTCAGATCAAAATGGATTCTAGATCTCGATATCAGACATGAATCTATAAGGTACATCGAAGAAAACATAGGAGAAACGCTCTACGACATCGAAACGAAAAGTAGCTTTAAAGACGACACACCACTGACCAAGCAAATGGAAGCAATGATAAACAAATGGGATTATATAAAATTGAAAAGCTTCTGCACCTCAAAAGAAACGGTGACCAAGATACAAAGACAATCCACAGAGTGGGAAAGGATATTCACCCAATACCCATCTGACAAGGGGTTAATATCCAGGATATATCAGGCACTGGTAGCACTCCACAAGAAGAAAACAGCCAACCCCATCAAAAAATGGGGAGAAGAAATGAACAGAAGCTTCCAAAAAAGAAGAAATTCGAATGGCCAAAAGGCATATGAAAAAGTGCTCTTCATCTTTAATCATCAGGGAGATGCAAATCAAAACAACAATGAGGTACCATCTCACCCCACAGAGACTGGCACACATCCAAAACAGCAAGAACAACCGGTGCTGGCGTGGATGTGGGGAAAAGGGGACTCTCATCCACTGCTGGTGGGAGTGCCGACTGGTCCAGCCCTTTTTTGGAAAACAATATGGGCATTCCTCCGAAAGCTAGATATTGAGCTCCCATTTGATCCAGCAATAGCACTCCTGGGAATATACCCTAGAGACCGAAAAACACATAGCAGAAACACTATCTGTAATTGTTTATTCATCTCTGCGCTATTCACTATAGCTAGAATCTGGAAACAACCTAAATGCCCGAGAACAGAGGACTGGCTAAAGAAACTGTGGTTCATCTACACTATGGAATACTATGCGGCTGTCAGAAAAGATGAAATTATGAAATTTACCTGCAAATGGATGGACATGGAGTCTAGCATGCTGAGTTAAATTAGTCAGAAGGAAAAGGACAGATAGAGAATGACTGCATTCATTAATAGGATATAAATAGATACCAGTGTTTTACTAAATATGGGAAATGGTAATGGCAGATCAAAACTCACCACTGAATATACACAAAGAGACTTAAGTGATAAACTCTAAATATCTGCAGGGCTAGCCACAATGTGTAAAAATAAGAGGGAGAGAGATGCAGAGACAGAGAGAGAGATGAGAGAGAGAAAGAGAGGAAACTGGGGTACCTGCTATTAAGGGGGCCTGGGGGCGGGAGGGGAGGGGTACATTGGTGGTGGAAATGGGGCACTGGTGGAGGGATGGGTGCTGGAATACTGTATTACCAAGAACCAATTATGAACACCTTTGTAATTGTATGTTTCACAGTGGTATAATAAAAAAATTAAAATAAAAACAATACCTCAAGCAACCTTTTTTTTTTTTTAAAAAAAAAAACCATTCCATTTGGTGGATATGAGGTTACCCTGGTCAAAATACAAGGCCTCTCAGGTGCAAGAGGTTGCAAGTTGGGGAGGATGTGGGGAGAAGGTGGTTAGATATGGGAACTCTATGTTCTTTCCACTCAAGTTTGCTGTAAACCTAAACCTGTTCTAAAATGTCAAGTCTAATTTCTAAAAAAAATCAAATACAATTCTAGAAACATGGGCTATTATTCAACAACAAGACCAAAACAAGGTGTGTTCTTAAAGATATGGAAATGTTAAAGCGAAAGTAAACATTTACATTCTGAATGGATTATTTCTCATAAAAACAAAAGCAAACTGTGGGGAACTTTAAGGGAAAAAAATAATAGAATGGTGAAGCTTCAAAGAATCATGAAATACATTCTAGAAGAGTCCAACAGAAAGCAAACATATGGGTCAAAACTGTTCAAAATTAATTTTTAAAATGGTATGTATATCCTGTTGCTACGGTTTCCATGATGAAAGCAAGAAAAGGTGTCTTGACCCTTGGGGGAAGTCAAGGAAGAAAAACAAGAAATGTCTGCAACTCAGAAATCAAGCAGTAAGAACAAAATAGCTCGAGAAGAATTTAAATTACTCTGCTGGGGCCGGAGCGATAGCACAGTGGGTGGGGCGTTTGCCTTGCATGCAGTGACCAGGTTCAATCCCGGCATCCCATATGGTCCCCTGAGCACTGCCGGGAGTAATTCCTGAGTGCAGAGACAGGAGTAACTCCTGAGCGCCGCTGGGTGTGACCCCCAGAAATAGCAAAAAACATAAAACAAAAACAAAAAAAACACACTCATATTTTCACATAGCTGAATTAGCCACAATGCTTAGTGATAAAAGAAATGGATGGTGGGGGCGGAGCGATAGCACAGCGGGTAGGGCATTTGCCTTGCACGTGGCCGTGGCCGACCTGGGCTCCATCCCTGGCATCCCATATGGTCCCTCGAGCACTGCCAGGAGTTAATTCCTGAGCGAAGAGCTAGGAATAACCCCTGTGCATCACTGGGTGTGACCCAAAAAGCAAAAATAAATAAATAAATTAAAAAAATTAAAATAAAAAAAATAAAAATGGATGGAAGGAAAAGTGAAAAAAATTAAGTTCTGTTTACCTACTCAATTAAGATTTTACTTTTCTCTCTTCTCAGATAGAACTCAAAAGAGAAGAAAAAAACAGTCTAATTATCTTCCTCTTTTCCACCTGACAGAACCAAAGGAGAACAAGTAGATGCCTTAAAGTTCATGTTTCTTCTTCCCTAAGCTCACTGCTACCACCTTAAAAGGTAGACATTCCTGATCCATTATATAACAGCAGGGGCACGGGGAAGAAATTCCTCCTCTTGGACAAACTGGTGTGGTGGGGAAATGAGTGGAATGAGAAAGTCATCTGCAACTACACCATGTATTTTGTGGCTTTTTTTTCTTTTTCTCTGTTTTAGTTCTTGTTTTTCTTGTTTGTTTTTTGAGTTTGGAGGCTACAACAGTTTGTAGTGCTCAGGGCTTATTCCTGGCTGTGTGCTCAGGGATCATTCACGGCAATGCTCAGGAGACCGTATATGGCACAGGGATCAAATCAGAATTAGCCACATGCAAGGCCTTTACTATCACTCTGGTCTCTTAAATGGTGTTTTGTTTTCTTTTTTTTTTTAGTCATAAACTAAATCTATATTCTATAACCTAGCTTTTTGAACTGTGGGTATCAACCATTTATGAGGTCAAATATCTGAAAGTGGGGGGTAGTAAAAACTCTTAAAGAATTGTCTTAAAATTACATTTTTTAATGTCACCCTAGTATCTACAAGCCCTTTAACATTATTACTGTAAAACTTAATGCTTTAAGTAAACTCAATTTTGTCATGATTTATGATTGGTATATATAAAACATTTTATATATATCTATGTGTGTGTGTAAATTTAAGAAAACTACAAATTAAAAACCTTAAATATTAAAACTACAATTTAAGATACTTCTTAAGAAGTATCTTTCTTTGTGCCAGAGAGAAAGTACAGTGGGTAGGTTGCTTGTCCTGCATATGTCTGACCCCAGTTTGATCACTGGGATCCCATATGGTACCCTGAGCTCTGCCAGGAGTGATTTCTGAGCACAGAGCCAGAAGTGAGCCCTAAGCACAGCACGGTGTGGTTCAAAAGAGGAAAAGAGGGCCGGAGCGATAGCACAGTGGGTAGGGCATTTGCCTTGCATGCAGCCGACCTAGGTTCGATCCCAGGCATCCTATAAGGTCCCCTGAGCACTGCCAGGAGTAATTCCTGAGTTCAGAGCCAGGAGTAACTCCTGAGCATTGCCAGTGTCCCAAAAGCAAAAAAAAAAAAAAAAAGGGGAAAGGAAAGAAAATGTCAGTGTTGTCTAGAGTACCCAAAATAACAGTAAGGTGTTCAAGGAATCAGATAGAACCAGAAAGATAGAAAACAGAAAGCATTCACATTAGTAGAGCAGTAAAATGGAAAATGCTGCTCTAGCCAGGAAAGTGAGGAACCCTAAAAAAAAGGGAAAATGCAATATAACTATAGACATAAATAAGTACCTTAGACTAGGAATAGTTTATTCATTTACTTATTGTGGGGGTCACCCTTAGCCGTGCTATGCACCACTTGGCCCTGTTGTGATTCTGAGTCTGAAGCAGTGGAAAGATGCTGAGGGTCCACTCAGGGTTGCTCATTCAGTGCTGGGGACCATTTGCCCCTACCCAGTGTCCAGTGGACAAGAGAATCACACTAAAAAAGAATGGGGATCAAGACCAAGCTGTACTTGGTATCTGCTCCATGTTCCTAACTTTCATTTTATAGTTACTTCTTTTCTCAATCCTCTTCTGTGATATTTTGTAACCATACCAGAAGCTGCCCAGTTACCAGAGTTATATTTGATAAGCTTAGGAGGACAGGTTATAGATAAAACAGCCTACATTTTTATGTAGGCTACTTTTCTGGTTTTATTTCTGGGGCCATATTTGGCAGTATTCAGGACTTACTCCTAGCTCTGTGCTCAGAGATCACTCCTGGTGGGGCTGGGCCGACCATGTCAGGTGCCAGGGATCAAATCTGGGTCAGATGCATGCAAGGCAAGAGCTGTACCTGCTATACTATTGTTCTGGTCCTACAGACTACTTTTTATGAGTGTGACCCTCAGACACAGTGATTTAAAATTTACCTTCTAATTTGAAAGTGTAATTCAGAACTACATTTTCAAGTGGTAGTCAAAAGAAAATTTGGAAGATAGGCAAAATATCTAATGGAAATTATACAGTTAAGTAGTGTCTACTCTTGTTTTGGGGGATTAATTCCTATGAAACATTTCTGGAAAATGGCTTCTATTTTTATCACAGAATATATTTCTCTAGTGCATACATGGATATACACACACACCTTTCTTCACATGCATGTGCAAATATAACTAAACTTTAGTATTTCCTATTTTTAAATGTAGATTTTATATTCCCCACCCATATTCCCTATGTTTTCATTTAAATATCAAGTAGAGAAAATGAAGAGAATTTCAAGTTCATTCTTCTGCTTTCTATAGTGTAAGTCTGGGAGCAATGACGGTTAAAATGAGTAAAATACAGTCTTGGGTCATTGTCCTGCCTAGTTTCAAATACCAATTCCCAAACAGGAAACAGATCTTTAGGGCATACTAGCATCTTACCACCTGTGATCGTTACTTTCCATAACATAACTTTCACTGAAGAAATGGGAAGTATTTTAAATTATAACTATATTCCCAACATAAATAGCAGCATGATTTCCGTTTAATGACAAATATTATCATATCTCTCCTACCTTTCTTAGGGACTTTCAAAGACTGCCACACTATGTTATTTCTTATTTACTTATTTTTTGGTGCTGGAGATCAAACCAAGGGTCTCATACATGTGAAATATACATCTTACTACTGGCTTCTGTCATATGATTTAAAAAAAAAAAAACTGAGAACAATGTTTGATTAAGCAGGAGATTTTCATCATGATTCTTTTTTGGTATGCTGTCACCTAGACTTCCTAAACAGGGATAATAGTAATTGTGCCCTTATTTCTATTTCACTATGAATATAAGCATATTCTAACTTTTGTGTGTTTTCTGTGGAGATCACAGGGACAAGTAGATCCACAAGAGAGAGCTGCCAAGTCATCCCACTTGACAGGAAGAAGTAAACAAAAAATAGATTTTTGTTATACCCTAATTTATATATTTGCTTGTGGCAAAAGAAGTGTTTTTTGCTTTCCATTCTAGTTGTTAACTTCTAGGCACTGATGATAATCTCTCTTTCTTTTTTTTGGGTGGAGGGGTCACACCCAGTGATGCTCAAGGGGTCCACTCCTGGCTCTGCACTCAGGAATTACTCCTGATGATACTTGGAGACCATATGGGATGCTGGGAATTGAACCTGGGTTGGTCATATGCAAGGCAAATGCCCTACCTGCTGTGCTATCCCTCTGGCCCTTCTCTTTTTAAACCAAGTACTGCTATTACAGAAATTTTTATGTAGAAGGGAGGTTATAAAAAGAATAAACAATTAAACAATTAAATTTAGAAATAATAAATTATAAGAGAAAGGAGGGAAATGAAAAAGCATTGCCAAAGCAGGTCGCTGAAATGAAGTTCCAGTAGAACTTTTTAAATAATATGAAGCATTCAAGAGTAAGTCACAAACTATAAGAAAAACCCAAAGTAACTTCTGGAAAATGGAAATACTTAGAGTTGCACTAATATTATGACTTGCTTTACCAGGATGTTAGGAATAGATTAAATTTCTTACTAATTGTTCTACTCAGGATGCAAGTATACCTGCTAAAGAGTTTGTTGAAATCAGGAACAAATATTTAAAATTATTTGCAAATAGTTATAAATAGAAACCCAAAATATCTGAATATGTCATTTTTTATTTTTATTTATTTATTTATTTGTTTGTTTGTTTATTTATTTGCTTTTTTGGGTCACACCCGGCAATGCTCAGGGGTTACTTCTGGCTCTGCACTCAGGAATCACTCCTGGCGGTGCTCGGGGGACCATATGGGATGCCGAGGATCAAAGCCGGGCCGGCATGGGCGGGCCGCGTGCAAGGCAAACACCCTACCCGCTGGGCTATCACTCGGCCCCCATTATCTGAATATTTTAAAGATGTACTTTCTACTCTCCCACAGCATTAAAAGAAAATTTAAAAGCTAATACAATTTTAAAATAAATTTTCATTCATATAAATAATGTAAGGAGTTCATTTTCTTTATTGCTTGTTGCTTGTGGATAGTAAATTATTACTTAAAGATGATTCAACAGCTCTTTCTTCCATGCCACATAAAATTATTTACTAGTGTTGGAAGTTAAAGCAATGTAAGAACAGAGAAAAATGTGATGGGCAGCAATCCTTTAATGTGAAGAGTTGTCTATTTCTTACCATGTCTTTTCCACCTATGACCTCTAATTGACATGCTGGTTACTGCATTTCTTGATATTCTAGAGGAAGTAGGTGTAATTTCAACTTGAATACACTTTGTACCCTCCTTACTGGATTTCATGGCACCATGAGGCAATGAAGCCTTTATTGCATTAGCAACCTAGGAAAGAAACAAGATTTAAAACTGATATTAACAGATATATTACTCTATCCTTAGCTAAAACAAGATTTAACAGATTTTAACAGGTTCGGTTTTAACAGGTTCTTAGAAAATATACTTTCTCCAATATCTTTTATCTAAAATAAGGGTTCAGGAACTTAAACTCGAGTTAAAGTTCAGAAGAAAAAGAATACAAGCTAAAAGCTAAAATTCCAAGAGAGTGAATTAAATTTTTTATTTGTCTAATGCTAACGAATAATTGCAGCCCTAGCTTATCATGGAGAATGAATCAGCTAGATATCTGGAAATCAAATTAATAAAATATTCTAATTTGATTTTTTTTACATTTTTTGGGAGTGGGGTGGGGTTGAACCAAGCAGAGTTAGGGACTACTCTCAGCTCAGGGTACTCCTGACTGTACTCAGGTGACTATGCAGTGCCAGAAATCACTCCTAGGAACCCAGCATGCAAAACTAAGTCCTAACCTTCAAGTTATTTCCCTGTTCCTAGTTTTACCTTTTATGGGGGTGGGGGGGGGAAGGTGGTTACTTCTAGTTCTGTGTTCAGAGTTTGCTCCCATGGGTGCTTTAAGGACCAGGTTGTACCAGGGATCAAAGAGCGGTCAGCTTCATGTAAGACAAGGTCCTTAAGGTCCTTAACTACTATACTAATTCGCTGACCCCATTTTAGCCTTTTAAATGCAAAATTCACTATGACAGAAACATCAATAACCAATGACATTATTAATTTACTATAAAAAGATACTTCTCAATTTATAGTTCTAAGTCAAGAAATTTTGAATCACAAAATTATATTTCAAAAAATATATGAGGTACCTACCAATAATGGCTCTGGATATAATTCCAGCTGGGCTCTGTATACTATGTCATCCAAGGCTTTTTGAGCAAGATCCCATTCTCCATTATAACTGTAAAATTAATTAAGCAAGGGCAATGTAATTATTTTATATTAGTTATATATAATTTGACAAAGTTAGAAACTCGCTGGAAAACAATAGGTGATTTTAACACATTACTTATCACTCTTCCCTCCTTGAAAATACATCTTTTGAATTTTTTAATTCCTTTCAATTGTACTTAAGAGCCTATTAATAGCAAAGAAAAGTTTATCCAAGTACATTTTTCTCTAAGAACAAGTCTATTTAAAGAACACAATTCAAAAAAGCTAAGATGATCTCAAAGCATTTTACATGTTAAAAGCAAGTTAGAGCTTAATAAATTACATACCTTAGAATACCCTTCAAAACACTTTCTGGTCAAAGTGTAACTCTGTAACTCCCACGTTTTTCTTTTTTATTAACAATATACAATTACTATGGCTTTCAGTATTCTAAGTATAGACTTCTTTGCTTTCTAATAGTTATTTAAAAATTTATGTGATATATGTTGGACGTAAAATTCCACTTTGTACCATAATAGGAGAGTGAGAAATTTTTCCTGTCTTTTTAGTAACTTAACATTCTACTTCAAATCTATTTTTCCGTATCATCTTTCCTTATTTAAAGACTTATTTATTTTATTATACCAGTGAAATACAGTTACAAAACTGTTCATGATTAGGTTTCAGTCATACAATGTTCTCCCTGTGCCCAGCTGATCACGAGGCATCCGGGAGGGATGGCAGGTTCTAGCCCTGGCCCGCCACCTCAGCAAAGCCTCGCAAGAAGTCAGAGGAACCCCCCACACCATGAGGGCCGCCATTTTCCACATCCAGACTCCACTCTCCTCAGAGCTCCACCCAGCAGAAGAGCTGATCACAGGCCGGCTCATAGCCGCATGGTTTCATCAAAAATTGCTCGAAGTTTTTCAGGTAACTACTAGAGTATCCCACCCGCATGGCAGAGCCTGGCAAGCTACCCGTGTCATATTTGACATGCCAAATACCAGTAACAATTATAGACCTCATTCCCATGACCTGATGAAATGGTTTGAGGCTCTTTATGTTCCTGGAGTGGGATGATGCTCTTGGGCTATCTCGCATGTGACAGGACGTATGGAGATGTTACTGGTGCCCGCTCTAGCAAATCGATGATATATGGGAAGACAGTGATACAGTGATATGTTGGAAATATCAGGAAAATGTGGGGGAAAGATATGTGTGTATTCATATCTATCTATCATCTATCTATCTATCTATCTATCTATCTATCTATCTATCTATCTATCTATCTATCTATCTATCTATCTATCTATCTATCTATCTATCTATCTATCTATCTATCTATCTATCTATCTATCTATCTATCCACATTTTCAAAGATAAAGTCAAATATCTTGAAAATTGGCTGAACAATGAAAACCAACAGAGAAGTAATGATGTGGGCATCTGCCAACAAAATTAAGAAATGTGAATTGCATCATGAGTGCAAATGAGACCTAAAAAAATAAATCCAAAGACTACTGATTCCACCTACAAACAAGATAAAAGCAAATAATCTACAAAACTATCCCTTTGTAAATCCAGCGAGGAGCTCAGGTCACAGAGCACCAAAGTAGCAATAACCTAAGATAGGCAGGTGCCTCTAAAGGTACCATGCTAAGTGTTAGAAGGATACCACTAAACAGTTTTTAATAAATTGCTAAGAGCCAAGCACATACAAACACAAGAGTATAGTCTATCTGGAAGCAGATAAAGGGAAGTTCATACCAACTCCTAAAATCTTTTCCACAAACCTCCTTCAGGGAATCACAAAAACAAATAGACAAAAAACTAGGGGCAAAGAGCAGGAGAACCAGAAAAAGTGGCCTTGGTGGTGTAGTTCTGAAGGAGAAGCATTCAGAAAAAAAAGGGCAAGAAAAATCCAGACAGAGCCCTTTCTCCTACAAACAAAAGTTCTAAAGGCCTTGGTGGGAAGAGCAGCAAACCTTTCATACCAAGCTCAGAGGACAAGAGAAAGCAAAGCAAACTCCGTCTGTGGGGGAATCAAATCACCCAACGCTGAATCTACTACAGATCTAGGAGAGAGGGACAGCGGGACAGTACCAGTGAGTGCTTTAACTGCCTCAGTAAGGACACAGGCCCTGCTTAGAACTAAAGTTGAACCTGCACAAAACAGACCTTCTTCCTCCCTTTACCCAACCAGGCCTAGTCACTTGTCACTTGTCACTCGTGTTCCTGTTGTTCATCAATTTGCTCGAGCGGTGCCAGTAACGTCTCCATTTGTTGGGAATGAGGTCCACTATTGTTACTGTTTTTGGCATATTGAATACACCACGGTGGCTTGCCAGGCTCTGCCGTGGCTCTGGGTTCATCACAGGAAACCCAGTCTTTTTCTATATCAGATCATCAACCATCCAGGGCCCATGGGGCAGAGCCCTGGGGGGTGTAGACAAGCTTTTCTCCTGTCTGGTACCTGCCAATGCAGCCAGGCACCACAGTCACACCTGCAACACCTCGAGGGGCAGAACTCCAGGTGTATCAAGTTAAAAATTTTAGGCTTCCTGGAGCATGCAGCTACAACAATGCTGATAGAACAGGCACAGCACACCAGGTTGGATGGATGTAATGTAGAAGGTATCCAAACTTCATTAATAAAATATTGACACAGAAAGCTTAACTTCTCACATCTTAGTAATCTCTTATACAAGGGTTTACTAGCTACACAGTGAGGAGTGAAAAAAGAAACTCAGAATTCTACTCTGGAGATGAGACAACAATACAGAGAGGTGCTCTGAGGTGCAGACCCACAGGAGAATGAAAATCTGGGGCCAGAGAGATAGTACAGCAGGGAGGGTGTTTGCCTTGCATGTGGCCACCCAGGTTCTATACCTGGCACCCTAGATGGAAACTCAGGGAAATTCCTGAACACTAACCCCTGAGCCCTCTCAGCTGTGCCCCCCGCCCCCCCACAAAAAAAAGAAGAAAGTGAAAAGCTAAGCATGGAGCAAGAATATCAAGAAAAACTTAGCAATCTAGCTCCCATCCTAAAGTATCAGGAATCATTTGAAATAAACAGTCCCCAGAAGAAACCATAATAACAAAATCCAATTCTTGTGCCTATCACTCCACTAGCACCCTAGAAGGGGGCGGAACTGAATCCAAACTGGCAGCACGACTGCTGTGTTAGCCACTAAAACAGAAATATTTTAAGCCTATATTTTAAGAAAATTTTTTAAGATTTTTAAAGTGGCACTAGTCGCTGAAACAAATATTTTAAGCTTATATTTTAAGAAATATTTTTAATTTTAAGAAATATTTTAAGCCTATACATTTTCTCTAGCAAAAACTTCATTTTCTGTAGCATAAAATTAGTTTATTTTTTTAAGTTATTGAGTAATTAAGAAGTCACTTCTAAGCAAAAAAGGCTCTTGAAAAATTTTTCAGAATTAAAATATTTGAAACAATTCATTATGGAAAAAGCTATTTGGGGATTATAATAATAGCAAAAAAAAGAGCCAAAAAGGGGGACAGGGTAAAATTCTCAGTGCCTTATAAACTATCTTTCCAGTTCTACTAATTTCCTTTGTGTTTTTGAATTAAAGAAAGATTAAGTGTTACAAATGGTAATAAATTCTTCCAAATATTAAAAGGTATGTTTTAAATAATGAAATTACAAAATCTTGATTCATGTTTTTCCACAAAAATTAGTTTATAGTAGCAATAAAATATATACTTTTCCAAAGAGATCAAGGTTATTTATGTTTTGTATAATAAGTAAACTTACAAGGCAAAATAAATCCCTGTTAACATCTGCACCATGAATCCTGAAGAAACTGGTATCCTGCTATTTATACCTTTGTATTTTCTTACATGTTGTCGAGGATATCCACAAACACAGATTCTAGAAAGATCAAAATAAATATATTAGTAAAATTAGTAAAATTTAAGGTTATTAGTTTTTTAATATTTATAAGCCAACAATGTAATAAATATGCTTTTCTGGTCTTAATTATTTAAAGTTAACACTGATTTGCTATTTATTTCTAGTACAGGATTAACTACAGGTATACAACTTCACATTGTAAGTGTGCATATATACCTCAGTGCTTACCAAAAAAAACTTTAATGCCATTCACACTATTAAATTGATATCCCATCACCCCTTGCCACTTCCTTCTCTAATGAGAATATTTTTGATGCAGGCAGATGGATAGGAAGCGCCCCATGGCAATGAAACTCCTGGGAAGTAGTAAAACCACCTAGTGCTAAGGAACTAAGCACAAGAACTAAGGCCTGATTAAGACCTTTACCTGGAGCTAGCCCAGACCAGAGACGGCTGAACCCATCCTCCAAAACAAAATCCAGCAGGAACATTTAAAGACGACACACCACTGACCAAACAAATGGAAGCAAAGATAAACAAATGGGATTATATAAAATTGAAAAGCTTCTGCACCTCAAAAGAAACAGTGACCAAGATACAAAGACAATCTACAGAGTGGGAAAGGATATTCACCCAATACCCATCTAACAAAGGGTTAATATCCAGGATATATCAAGCACTGGTAGCACTCCACAAAAAAAAAAAAAAAGCCCTAACCCCATCAAAAAATGGGGAGAAGAAATGAACAGTAACTTCCAAAAAAAGAAATTGAGCAGGCACAAAAAGGCATAGTGCTCTTTAATCATCAGGGAGATGCAAATCAAAACAACAATGAGGCGGGCGGCCCCCAAAAAAAAAAAAAAAAACAATGAGGTACCATCTCACCCCACAGAGACTGGCACACATCCAAAACAGCAAGAACAACCGGTGCTGGCGTGGATGTGGGGAAAAAGGGACTCTCATCCACTGCTGGTGGGAGTGCCGACTGGTCCAGCCCTTTTGGAAAACAATATGGGCATTCCTCCAAAAACTAGATATTGAGCTCCCATTTGATCCAGCAATAGCACTCCTGGGAATATACCCGAGAGACCGAAAAACACATAGCAGAAACACTATCTGTACTTCTTTATTCATCTCTGCGCTATTCACAATAGCTAGAATCTGGAAACAACCTAAATGCCTGAGAACAGAGGACTGGCTAAAGAAACTGTGGTACATCTATACTATGGAATACTATGCAGCTGTCAGAAAAGATGAACTTATGAAATTTACCTGCAAATGGATGGACATGGAGACTATCATGCTGAGTGAAATTAGTCAGAAGGAAAAGGACAGATATAGAATGACTGCATTCATTAATAGGATATAAATAAATACCAGTGTTTTACTAAGTGTGGGTAATGGTAATGGCAGACTAAAACTCACCATTGAATATACACAAGGGACTTAAGTGATAAACTCTAAATATCTGCAGGGCTAGCCACAATGTGTAAAACAAGAGGGAGAGAGATGCAGAGACAGAGAGAGAGAGAGAGAGAGAGAGAGAGGAAACAGGGCTACCTGCTATTGAGGCAGCCTGGGGGTGGGTGGGAGGGGGTGGGGTACATTGGTGGTGGAAATGGGGCACTGGTGGAGGGATGGGTGCTGGAATACTGTATTACCAAGAACCAATTATGAACACCTTTGTAATTGTATGTCTCACTGTGGTATAATAAAAAATTTTTAAAAAAAAAGAAAATGAATTTTCAAAGACTACTCCCCAACTCTACCCCTCCTTGGCAACCATCCTAGCAACAGCTCTTAGCTAGAAGTCCCAGTGGGGCAGCTTGGGATAAACCCTATAAAAGCCATCTTGAACAAAGGAAGGCTTGCATATGCTGCCCGAGCCCATGTGGCGCCCGCATCTCCCCTCTTGAGATGTTTTTCTCTCTCCCTCTCTTCTCTGTCTGTCTGTCTGTCTGTCTGTCTCTCTCTCTCTCTCTCTCTCTCTCTCTCTCTTTCCCTTCCTAAAAGCCTTCAAATAAAATCTGTTTTTTTTTTTTTTTTTACTTCACTGCTTGTCTCCTCCTGAAATTCTTTTCTGAGAGGTAAATGAGAGGTAAAGACAAGAACCTGGAAGGCCTGGATACAGTTTAGCCTTCCCAGCAGGTCTTGGGACAGCAGAGGTGGCCAGGGAGAAAATGCTTTTTTGGGGGTCACACTCAGCGATGCACAGGAGTTACTCCTGGCTCTGCACTCAGGAATTACTCCTGATGCTCAGGGACAATATGGGATGCCAGAGATCTAGGTCACGTGCAAGGCAAATGCAGCTTTACTATCTACTATGGCTCCGGCCCCATAAAATGACCGTTTCTCTCTTCCCTGTCTCATATAAGCCACATAAGCCATGGGTGCCCACTGACTTCATTTCCAGGCAGTCTATAAATGGTTTTGGTGGTGATTTGTTGGCCTATTTACTTTTGTTTATTCAAAGTGCACATATGAAAAAGGCATTCAATAATAACAGTTTCTGAGTTATTTCACTTAGAAATAACTTCAAGTTCCACTCATGTTATCGTAAGGTCTGATCTTTTCCAATAGCTGAGTAGAGGCCTACTATGTTCTTCCAACAAACCTAATAGCTATGAAACAAAGAATCTTTTCAAGCAACATTTGCTGGTAATATTCTCCTGAGTAATTTGAACTGGAGAAAATGCCTTCATGTAGAAATATGCTATTCTGGAGTATGTGAATCAGAGTCTTAGAGCTGGCTCATCAGTTTTGCTCCCTGCCATATGAAGACACAAATGAAAGGCAGCTGACACAAGCCTGAAACAAATTTTTTTTTTTTTGGTCACACCCCGCCGGGTTTCCCTCCCGCACCAGGAATACCCGGGCTCGGGGACCAACAGACCCCGAACCCAGGCACAGGCCGCCCCCGGCAAAGGCAACGCCCTACCCGCTGGGCCCCCCGGCCCCTGAAACAGGATTTTTTATGAGGATCCAAAATGCTAATGATACAGCCAGTCTAAGTGCAGAACACCAGGTCACTTTAGCCAATCATCACACCCATGATCACTGTCACTGTCACTGTCTTCCCGTTCATCATCGATTTGCTCTAGCGGGCACCAGTAACATCTCCATATGTCCTGTCTCATGCTAGTAGAGCCCAAGGGCATCTGCTTGCTCCAGAAACATAAAGAGCCTCAAACCATTCCTTGAGGTCATGGGAATGAGGTCTACAATTGTTACTGGTTTTTGGCATATCAAATATGACACGGGTAGCTTGCCAGGCTATAGGTAACTAATCAGAATGTAAAAGGGGATGCCTGAGGGGTGGGATTTGGCAGAAGATAAAAGGAGCCCAAGGCTCTTCCTCTCTATCTTGGCTCTTGTGGGCTATTGCCAGCTTGTTCTCTCTCTCATTGCACATGCTTTCTGGACTCACTTCATGGATCAGATAGGGTGGCATGCCCAGATACAGGGCCCAGTACAAGTAGGTCTTGTAACACCAGGCAAGGGCAGATACAGGGACAAGACCAGGCTTTGAGGCCTAAGTTATGGGCAAGGCCTAGATGCCCAGGATAGCTCAGGTCAAGGCAGGGCTTGAACACCCAGGTAGTGGAAAAGTACTGAGCACAAGAGTCTCCCCACATGCACAGGGCCATGACTGGAGACTAAAGAAAGCCAGGACAGGACAACAGGGACTGCTGGGGTAAATGGGAGGCCAGCAGCAGGTACGATCATAGGGATCTTGCCAAGTGCATGTGGTCATGGCGGAGGCTGGGAAAGTGTACATGGGGTAGAGAAAGCAGTGCAGGGGCAGGGCTTGCCCATCGTTTATGGGAGGCAAGCATGGGACAGGACAGGGAAGTTGCTCGCCCAACTGGGCAGTGTTAGGGACAGAATCAGGACATCATTCACAGGCAATAGAGAGGTCTAAACATCTGGCGAGGGACCTGGAAGCATCTTTACAATAAACTAACTTTCCTTCTCCCGAGTTTTGTATACAAATCTTTCATATCATTCCCAAGATCCCACAAGCACAGGAAAATCCACTTTTTGCATTAACGTATTTAACTCTACTGCCTTAACCTTAGATTTCCCAGTCTCCAGAACTGAGAAATAAATCACTATATCACTGTATTCCCGTTCATCATTGATTTGCTCAAGCGGGCACCAGTAACATCTCCATATGTCCTGTCTCATGCTAGTAGAGCCCAAGGGCATCTGCTTGCTCCAGGAACATAAAGAGCCTCAAACCATTCCATCAGGTCATGGGAATGAGGTCTATAATTGTTACTGGTACTTGGCATATCAAATACAACACGGGTAGCTTGCCAGGCTCTGCCGTGTGGGTGGCATACTCTTGTAGTCACCTCTGATCTCCAGCATTTATTGATGAAGAGTGGGGCTGCAAGCGGCGCATGAGCTGGGGTGTGATCAGCTCCTCTGCTGGGTGGAGTTCTGATGAGAGGGGAGTCGGATGTGGAAAATGGCGGCCCCATGGAGTGGTGGGTCATCTGGCTTCTTGAGAGGCTCTGCTGGGGTGGCAGGCCAGGGCTAGAACTCGCCATCCAACTGCCAGGAGTAACGCCTGAGCGTCGCTGGGTGTGATCCAAAAAGAAAAAAAATAGAACCCGCCATCCCTCCCGGGCGCCTCGTGATCAACTGGGCACAGGGAGAGCTGGTAGCAGCTCTGCCCCATGTCTGTGAGTCTCAGGTTGGTTGTATGCAAGGTAAACATCTTTTTTTTTTCTTTTTTGTTTTTGGCTATACCCAGTGATGCTCAGGGATTACTTCTGACTCTGCACTCAGGAATTACTCCTGGTGCTCAGGGAGACCACATGGGATTTCTCCTGCCAGGAGAAATAAATGCCCACTGCTATTACCATTTGATCTATGACATGGTATTTACACCTGTAAAATGTCCAAGGTATTAGAAATACATACACGTATCTGGGTATACTATCTATTACATCACTTATCACATTTATACATTGTATACAGTTCTAGACATGTCTAACTGATACCCATCATCCCAGTAAGCCGAGCAAGAAGCCAGAGCATCCCACACATCATGCAGTCAGTCATTCTCAACATTCAGACTCCATAGTTCCTCAGAACTCCATCCAAGAAAACCTGATCTTTCCCCTATAAGTTTCATCAGTAAATGCTCGAGACGAGAGCCTTCTACTGATAGGATGTGCTCCTACTGAAAGGAGACTGGCAAGCTACCCATGTTTTATTTGTTATGCCAAAAACTAGTAACAATTATGGACCTCATTCCCATGACCTGAAGAATGGTTTGAGGCTCTTCCTGCCCCTGGAACAAGCAGATGCTCTTGGGCTACACCTCGATTGCGACAGGACATATGGAGATGTTACTGGTGCCCGCTGGAGCAAATGGATGAACTACGGAAGACAGTGATGATAGTGATCTCATAAATTAATAAAAAAAAAACCCTCTGGACACCTCTGCCTTTAAAGGACTTAAGCCTTAAGTAAGAGCTATATGAGGGACTTGGTGAGGGATATGGCACATTAATACCATCTACCAAGACTTAAGAAAGTTAATTATGCTCGTATTCAACAAGCAGCTAAAAGGCTCTTCACATCTCTGTTTGCTTTGTTTTTTGATTGGGGGTGTGTGTGTGTGTGGAGGGGTGTGGGGGCGGGTGGTGCTGTCACACTGGCTGTGCTTAGGGCTTACTACTGGTGCTATGCTCAGGGATATAAGGGCTGAGGGAACCATATGTGGTGCCAGGATCAAACTTTGGTAGGCTCTATGCAAGACTATTTGGGCCCAGAGGGCCAGCAGGTAGGGTATTTGCCTTGTACACACATCAGACCTTGTTTCAATCCCAGGCATCCCATATGGTCCCCTGGCACACCAGGAGCAATTCCTGAGCCAGGAGGAATCTCTGAGCATTGCTGGGTGTGACCCAAAAAATCAAACACAAAACAAAAGACCACATGCACTACTCTGTGGCCCTCCATATTTCTAACTTCTCTACCGAGTCCCCTGTTACTTCTTCCTGTGGTTTTTATACAGTATATATCAATTTTTGCTGTTTTATTTGATTTCCTTTTTTTTTTTTTTTTTTTGGTTTTGGGCCTCCCTACTGGCTCTGTGGTCAGGGATCACTCCTGTTGAGGATCCAGGGGTCCGTATGAGAGGCTGAGCATCAAATCTGGGTCAGCTACATGCAAGTCAAGTGCTCTACCTACTACATGTTCTCCAGCTCCACAAAGTTGGATATTATAAGTTTCCCCAACTTAAATTCTACACATCCTTCATATTTCCCCTTACTGAATACCAAAGGTATTATCCCTCCTCACTCCCCTTCTTGTTTGTTTTTGGGCCACACATATATGACACTGCACTAGGTTTACTCCTAGCTCAGCTCTCAGGGTTGCTCCCTATGGTGCTTGGGGAGCCATGCAGTGCTAAGGATCATGCCCTAGCTTCCTATGTAAAACAGGAGCTCAGCCTTTTGCACTATCTCCCTAGCCCTCTCTTATTTGTTTGTTTATTTATTTTTATGGTAGCACACTCATAGAAAATTTATAGAATGACAGAAAATAATCACACAAGAGAAAGATTAATAATAATTTCACCACTCAGAGATAACATATGCTAATATTCTGATCATATGTAGCCAATGCTGGAATCATATTCTCTTTGAAATACTCTTTTTAGGGCTTAGGGAGGTAGCTCAGCAAATCAGGGGCACATACATGCAAGACCCAAGTCTGAACCTTTGCAATGCTTCAACCTCAGAACACCACTGGGTAAACTCTGAAGGCTCCCCAGTCCCCTTAAGCACTGCTTGGGACCACCTACAAATGCACCCTACCCCCACTCAAATAAAACTCTTAAATCAGAACTTTTAAAATGTTTTTATAGTATACCCAAGGACATGATTTATACAACCACATGATTAATTTTTTTAGTTAAAAAACCTGTATGTTTTTAGTTAAAAAGCCTTTATTTATTTAACCAAATCCATGACTCAATTTTTTAAAAAAGAAAAGTTAAAAAACAAACAAAAAAGTATTTTTTTAAATTTATTTCTTGGTACCTAATTAAAAAACACATTTTAAAAAAAAGCACATTTTAAAAAACCCAATAGAAATTAATCATATGTTAAAAACTAGGCAATCATAATAGACTCCCCTTTCAAATACATTATTTAATCCTTTTGTGATTAAATATTCCATTGAAATGCTACACATTGTTACATTCTTCATCATGTTTTTTCTCATTATATTTTTATCTTCACAGGTAGTTTTCTATGTTTTGGCTCAGCTGAATTAAGTAATGTTTTAATTTAATTAATTTTGGTTTGGGGACCATACCCACAAATGCTCAATGGTTACTCCTAGCTCTGTGCTATGAATAGCTCCTGGCAGTGCTCAGGGGACTATATGGGATGCCAGAAATTGAACCTGAGTAAGCTGGGTGCAAGGAAAATGCCCTATCTGCTGTACTATACCTCTGGTCCCTGAGTTAAGTAGTCTTTTTTTAAAAAAAAATTTTTTGTTGTCGGGACAAGCCCAGGGACCTTTCCACCTCCCTATGCCCTGTACTCCAAACAGACCCTGGGTGCAGGGAGGAGGGAGGAGGAAGAAGGAAGAGGAGAGAATGAAGTAGAATGGAAGAGAATGAGAGAGGAGGAAGGAGGAAATAGAAGGGGAAGGAAGGAGAGAGAGAGGGAGGGGAGAATGGAGGAAGGAGAAGGTGGGAGGAGGAAGGAGAAGGGAGGGGGGAGGAGGGGAGCAAGAGGAGAATCTTTTAAATAAATTCTTAAATATAATACAAATAATATATGCAACAAACTAGCAGTCCTAGGTGCATATTTAGTATTCCCCAAAAGTGTTTAAATTTTTATTTTACCTTGAACAGATTTGGCACAGTGACTGAAGAGAAACACTGGGCATATAGGTTAAGGCAGCATTGTAACACAACAAAAGGAATGTCAACACTTCAAACCTAAAGATGAAAGAAAAGAATAATTATCAATCTTTCAATTCTAAGATGCTAGCCATCATCAGACACTGAGAAAATATGTTACACATCAGGCCTCTACAATATAATCACACTAGTAACAATACAAAGCTGAAAGGAAAAAGATTTCTAGTGTTACAAATTAAAATGATCTCAAAAAACTCTAAAACTCAAAATGATATATGAAATAAAAAATAAGCGACAATTTGGGAAGATATATATATATATATCATATATGAAATATATAATATATATTTATATATATTTTTCATATATAAATATATATACATATATATTTCATATAAAATGATTTAATAGTAAAAAAAAGTTATAAATGTTATACACAACTCATCAAACACTTATAAGCCTTAGAAAAAATTTCTAATCAGCAGGTCACATTTCCACATTATACCTATTCTGTGCAGTCAGCATCTCCCTCTGGGGGTGAGGTCCACTGTACACAACTTTGGACAAACCATGCTGGGATAGTGCACTCTCAGTCAGAGCCATGGACCCGATGCTGGAAGGCTGAAGAAAAGACATTTTAATAAAGAACAAAGTGCCGTTCTATTGAAAATTTACATGTACAACACCTACCCTACTAAAAATGGTTCCCACGAACACCATACATCTTTAAAATATTCATTCAAAGATGTAACAAGTAACTAAAAACAAGACCACAAAACAAGACCAGAAATTAAAAAAAATCTCTAACTTCAAAATTATACTATGTAAATATACAACTGCTACATCTGCACGCCATACACACCCACACACAATGTTTAAAGTACTTTTATACTTCAAAAAGCAAGAGACATTTCAAAATGCTTTCAACAGATCTCTCTCAGATTTTAAAGTTTAATGACCTTCATTTCTTTTTGTTTTTTAGGATTTGTAAATACTTTGTGTGATATTTGTCCTTTTAAAGGTACTAATAAACTGATTTTTGGTCTCAATAACCAAACCTTAATTTATAGTAAGTTCCAAATTTAGAATCAATAACTTACTGTAACAACTTACTTCATGATATACAGATGGCTTGGACAAAGATGGAATCGTGAAACTCAATACTTTGCTATGTCCCTCTTTGTCAACTATTTCCTATAAAGTAAAAAAGAAAATATTTAATCTTCAAAAATAAATCTAATAGCTAAAATTGTTAAGTCTCAAAAAAGGCTGAAAAGAAAAATTTGTAGTCAGCTAATAGTCATTATTAGTTATTTATATATACTAGGAGTTCTACTTTTAAAATATAAGTAATATGGTATTAAAGCTGGCTGAAATAAAGATACAATATCTTAATAACCATTGATTTCTCTCTCATAGAACATTTAACATTTTCTAAATCAGTTAACATAGCCATGAAATATTAAATGTATCAGCAAAAAGTCTTTAATTTGTTTTCTATTTTCAAAAATACAAACCTTAAGTATCTCAACCATCATAATGATTCATACAAACTACAACAATAATCCAAACTATATATTAAATTAATGAGGTAAACTATGGAGACTCTGATGTAATTATTACTGATATATTTTAGATTTTGTATTTTCTGCCAAACTATTTGTGAAGATCACAAATAGATGGTTTATAGATATTCAATATTGGTATTTGCAGATATCTCTGTAAGATAATTGAAATGGTATGATTTTCAGTCTTCAACCAACACAAAAAAAGCATATTTACCTAATTATGTGTTTGCCTAGATAGGCTCAACCTCCGTAAAGTTATTTTTTGGGAGAATGAGTGATGAATCATTTGAAGTATGATAAACAAATATTATTTTACTAAAATGAAGAAAAGTTGCTTGCATTTACTTGCTTTTGCTAAAAAAGATTTTTGTTTAAAACTACATTAAATACAAACCAAATTGTAAACCCCTAGAAGTAGAGCTTCAATACATCCATTGCTATGAACATTTCTGCTGGCTGAAACTGCAAGGTAGCACCAAATCAGCTCTGGGAGAAACTGCAGTGTAAATCGAAGCAACTGCTCCTCCCCACTGCGATAGAACTCAAAAAGCTGGTGACAGACAGGCTCTAGCAACTGGAAGAAAGAAACAAAGGTTAATTCAAGAAGTTGGCTTTCATTTAAACAACACTGATACATAAAATGTAAGAATATTTTACTCGACTGGTAAGTTTTGAAATAAATAAATGATCTCCCTCTAAAAAAGAGTGAAATATGGGGCTGGAGCGATAGTACAGTGGGGAGGGTGTTTGCCTTGCATGTGGAAGACCCAGGTTCAAACCCTAGCATCCCATATGGTCCACCAAGCACTGCCAGGAGTAATTCCTGAGTGCAGAGCCAGGAGTAACCCCTGAGCATCACTGGTGTGATCCAAAATGCAAAATAAATAAAAAGAGCAAACTAATAACAGGCAAGTTGTCTGAAATAATTTACCAGTTTTACACTCTAGAGGAAAGATAAAACAATCCAAACAAACGTATATGGAAGCACTTAGTGAACTCCAAAATATTCTACAAGTAAAAGACAGCGAGTATTGTTTTTAAAAAATACTATCCAGGGGCCAGAGTGACAGCACAGTGGGTAGGGCATTTGCCTTGCACACGGCCGACCCGGTTCGATCCCCAGCATCCCATATGGTCCCCTGAGCACCGCCAGTAGTAAACCCTGAGCATTGCCAAGTGTGACCCAAAAAAGCAAAAAATAAATAAATAAAAAATATTATCCAAAATGCAAAAGAGAGAAATGAAAGGGAAAGCAAGGAGGGAAGGTCTGGAAGTAACATAGGAATGGGTGGGGGGAGCAAGGAGGGCTTAAGCGTCTCTGTGGTGTAGAAGTGAAGTGCCTACATCTATCTAAACCACTAGAGACAACATCACTGTAAGTAAGGAGCCGAAGCCACCATTCAACTTAAAAATGTAACCGTCAAGGAGTTAGCTGGGGATGGGAGGTAATCTGGGGTAAGCGATGGAGGACGGGAATGGTATAGGGTGATGATGAGATTTGAGGTAGGAACACTGTAGGATTTCAGTATAGTTGTAAACAACTACATAAATCATAGTATCTAAAATGAAAGAGAAAAACCCTATTTTTTAAACATGATTAAATTTTTTAAGTTTAGGAGGCTGGAGCGATAGCACAGTGTATTTGCCTGACCCGGGTCCAATCTCTGGCATCCTATATGGTCCCCAAGCACTACCAGGAGTAATCCCTGAGTACAGAGCCAGGAGTAACCCCTGAGCATTGCTGGGTGTGACCAAAAAGCTAAATTAATTAATTAATTAATTAATTAAAGTTTAAATTTTTTCCTTCATATTCTTTCTTCCCAGCAAAACATGTCAATATTGGTAAAACTGAACTGAGAAACTGAATTGAATCCTAGGTAGTTACTGTCATATTGCCCTTTTGAGCTTCTTACTAGGAAGTATCAAAGAGTAATAACCCTTTGCTAAATCATTCTGGTCCAGTATCCACTCTGTAGAAGGAACATTTCCTAATTAAATATAAAATATCAAAGGAACAGAAAGATGGTTATGATATAAAATGAGATTAAGATTTTATAATCTATACCCATGACATTCTTCAAAGAAATTGACTAAACACTCCTGAAGTTTGTATGGAATAATAAAACCCCATGAATAGCTAAAGCAATTCTTGGAAAAAAGAAGATGGGAGGTATCACTTTCCCCAACTTCAAGCTTTACCACAAAGCAGTCACAATTAAAACAGCATGGTATTGGTATAGAGACAGACCTGTAGACCTATGGAATAGAACTGAATATCCTGACACACCCAATCCAATAGATGATCACTTAATCTTTGATAAAGGAGCTAACATGCACAAAGGTCAGATCAAAATGGACCAAAGATCTCAACATCAGACATGAATCTATAAGGTACATAGGCGAAACATAGGAAAAGATGCTTTACGACATCGAATCTAAAGGCATCATCAAAGATGAAACACCACTGACAAAGCAAATGGAAAAAAAGTTAAATGGGATTATAAAAAACTGAAAAGCTTCTGCACCTCAAAAGAAACAGTGACCAAGATCAGGCACTGGTAGAACTTTACAAGAAGAAAACAGTCAACCCCATCAAAAATGGGGGAGAAGAAATGATCAGAAACTTCCAAAAACAAGAAATTCGAAGTGGTCGAAAGGCATATGAAAAGGTGCTTGTCATCACTACTCATCAGGGAGATGTAAATAAAAACAACAATGAGGTATCATCTCATGCCACAGACTGGCACACATCCAAAAGAGCAAGAACAATCAGTGCTGGTGTGGATGAGGGGAGAAAGGGACTCTTATCCACTGCTGTTGGGAGTGCCGACTGGTCTAGCCCTTTTGGAAAACAATATGGACATTCCTCCTAAAGCTAAATATTGAGCTTCCATTTGACCCAGCAATACCACTCCTGGAAATATACCCTGGAGACCTAAAAACATACAGAAGAAACACTATCTGCACTTTGATGTTCATCGCAGCACTAGTCACAATAGCCAGAGTTTGAAAACAACCTGAGTGCCCAAGAACAGAAGACTGACTAAAGAAACTGTGGTACACCTACACAATGGAATACTATACAGCTGTCAGAAAAGATGAAGTCACGATATTTACCTGCAAATTGATGGACATGGAGATTATTATGCTGAGTTAAATTAAAAGGTAAAGGACAGATATAGAATGACTGCATTCATTAGTGGGATATAAATATATACTAGTGCTCTACTAACTGTGGGAAATGGTAACAACACTCTAGAACTGAACATTGAATGTGCACGCATACAAAGGGAGTTACATGATAATCCCTAAATGTCTGTGGGAAAACCACAAAGTGTGGAAGAGAGAGAGAGAAAAGATACAAAGAGGAATAGAGCCTACTATAGAGGCAGGCTGGGGGAAGGGGAGGGAACTTGAGGACACTGGTAGTGGGAATAGGGCACTGGTGGAGGGATGGGTGTTGGAAAAAAGGATGACTGAAACCCAATCATGAACATCTTTTTAATTGTATATCGCATGGTGGTATAACAAAATAATTTTAAAAAGATTTTAGAATTTATATGTGTGATCTATTATATGTAATATGTAGTACACTCTTTTCACCACATTACTGAGGCCAATGTAAAACAAATGTACATGTAAACTCTCTTAAGTCACTACATCTGAATGAGTGGCCCATGGTTTGGTGGGTAGTTCAAATGGGTCAGTCCACAACAAATAAATGTGGGCACTGTGAAGAAACATTGGACTGCTGCACCATCCAAGCTGGGGAAGAGCAGACATACTGGAGAAGGCGCTGAAATGTTGATAATTATCAAAACTGTGTGATACAAATTAACAGTGTTCTCAAAACTACACCATATGCATTTTTGATGTGAGTTATTTGGAAACTGTGTGATATGCAGTTTTGACATGATATGAGTTGTAGGGTTATCGAAATTGTATGATATGAGTTGCTGCACATTAGGCTTATGTATTAGAATGCATATTTAATAAAGAGGTTTATACACCACAAATAGCTTGAGTGATACTATTCTCAGAACCATTAGTGCTGTATTTTCTGTTAGATGAAAAGGAGAAATTAATGACAAGGGCTGGAGAGCTATTTTAGAGGGCGGGGCGCTTGCCTTGCACAAGGTAACCCAGCTTCCACCTTCAGCAGCCCATATCAACCCTGAGCTTGCCAGGAGGTAACTGAGTGTAGAGCCAGGAATAAGCCCCAAGCACCAGCAGGGTGATTCCTCTCCCCTGGTCCCTACCCTCTCCAAAGAAGGAATAAATGACATAGACCCAAGTACTCTATCAGAAATTTACCTTACAAACTCTATCCAAAGTAGAGTTTTGGATAGAGGTTTTTCTGGCCTTGAAAATCAAATCAAAGTAGCTTGGTTAAAAATTGGGGGGGGAAGCCCAGCGGGGGGGCCGCCCCGCGCCCCCCCCCGCGGCCGCCCCACCCCCCGACCGAAAAAAAAAATAAAAATAAAAAAAATAAAACACTTTACCAGAGGAACAATTTTTATGTCCTTTAAAAATATCAAACAGTAAATGATAAACAAGATTTGTTTTGAAAAAAATAACATAGCACATTAGTTATATTTACTTTGGTGAGTTCTCAACGGATATGAAAAGCCTTAAAACAGCTTTTACTGCAGTACCTGAAATCTAAAACTCTTCAAGAGTGATAGTCCAGCAAGTGTTTGCTTGCATGGGGCCAACCTAGTTTCGATCCCTGGCATCCCATATAGTCCCATGAACACCATTAGGAGTAATTCCTGAGTGCAGAGCCAGGGTAACCCCTGAGTATTGCTGGGTGTGACTCAAACAGCAAAAACAAACAAACAAACAAACAAAGAGATAAATGAAGCCCTTCAAGAAAACAGCTTGCCTATGTATGCTGTAAAAAATAAGAATCCTTGAAGAAGGAAAGGGCAACAAACAAACTATAAGTGCTTCATTCAGTTCTTCCAGTTCAAGTTTTAGGCTTCTCAGTATAAGCCCTATTTCTTGCACCCAAAATTCCTGGATCACTTTACAGAATAACCTGTAGGAGCTAGATTATTCCAAAAGAGGTTAACCACTCAACAAAAGATTCTCCTTTGGAGAGTTTCATCCCAAAGAGCCTTATAGGACCAAATACCAGAGCATTAGCCCTTATGCCTTCTATAAAACTCAAGTACAAAGAGTTACTTAACTATTTCTATCCCACGCCCCTCTTTTCATTCCCAGAGACACACCCTAGTTTATATTCTCTCTCCTAGACTTATCACAGCCTCCTTGTTTTTGGTTATTTTCCAATGGATACTCCTCTTAGCCATCTTCCAAGAACAATCATCTGGTCAAGCCATCCTTCAGAACAAAAACATCTGGGTTTGTTCTGCATACACATATTTGCATATGGGTTCTGGGCCCACCACGGTTACAATTAAAGTCTACCTTTCTAGCTTCAGTCTTTGTCTTTGGTGTTGCACACCCGGAGGTACACTGGGGCCACTCCTGGCTCTGTGCTCAGAGGCCATGCCTGGTAGTGCTTGGGGGACCATGTGTGTACTGAGGATTCAAAAGAATTTTTTATGGCCACAGTCATATGCAAGTCAAGTGCCTTAACCTCTTTCTACTTCTCTGGTTCAGTTTTATCCTTAACTTATTTCTATCATTTTCTGATTTATCTTTTTAAAAAGAATTCCATGTTACTTCTAATCCTTTTCTTTTATTTGGGTGGGGGTGTTTTTATTGGGTCACATCTACTGATACTCAAGGGTTACTCCTGGCTCTGCACTCAGAAATCACTCCTGGCTGTTGAGGAGATATTTGGGGTAACAGGGATTGAACCTGGGTTGACTGTGTGCAAGACAAACACCCTACTGATTGTACTATTGCTCAGCCCCCTAATCTTTTCTATTTCTACAATAAACAATGGATTTATAAGCACCAAAAAACTTCATTATAGATGATCTATAGTGCTGTATTAGTGCTGTATTTTCTGTTAGATGAAAAGGAGAGATTAATGACAAGGGCTAGAGAGCTATTATAGAGGGTGGGGTGCTTGCCTTGCACAAGGTAACCCAGCTTCCACCCTCAGCAGCCCATATCAACCCTATAACAAACTAAGTTTGTTATAGGTAAAAAAAAAGAAAAGAATGTAGGGTAGAGGATGGGAGTTCACAATTTAAAATGGACTAGAATAATGGTACAGTGAGTGTAGGGCATTTTCCTTGCATGTGGCCAATCCAGGGTAAATCCCAGGCAACCCATATGATCCTAGTAGTAGCGCCAGGAGTAATTCCTGAGCGCAGAACCAGGAGTAACCATAACCATTGCTTGGTGACCAAAAAAAAAAAAAAAAAAAAAAACCCAAAACCCAAACAAACAAAAATGGACCCTTTGAAGAAAGTACCAGCCAGACCAAACTACTTCCCATTCCTTAAATGCCACACACTTCTCTCAGGCCTCCATATACTACACCCAAGGTTTGGAATGTTTTTTATCTTGCATACCTGCACAACTTATGCCTATTCTTCTAGATTCAAGATAAGCTTTGCTTTAAAGCATGATTTCACTTGTTTTTTTGTAACCACTTTATTTTTCCACAATAGACACCAAACATACTCACCTTTGATTTTCTACTTGTTTAGTTAATTATAGGTACAGAAATATTTACAAAATGAAGATAGTGTGCCAAACTTTTCTAGTTGCTTCCAGAAAGAGAAATAAATGACAGATTGGTAGGTAGACAATCATTCAGACAACAAAAGGAGGAGGAACATACACAGGGATGGTTTCTGCAATGAGGATAATTTTATTTCTTAGCTTGGGGACAGTATTCATTTTATTAAAGTTCCTTAATCATGTGTTCTCTATTCACATATTTGTTAAATTTCACAATAAAAAATTAAAAATCAGGGCCAGAGAGATAGTACAGCGGGTAGGGCATTTGCCTTGCACGGCCAACCTGGTTTGATCCCTGGCATCCTATATGGTCCGCTGAGCACTGCCAGGAGTAATTCCTGAGTGCAGAGCCAGGAGTAACCCCTGAACATTGCCGGGTGTGACCCAAAAAGCAAAATAATAATAATAATAATAATAATAATAATAATAATAATAATAACAGATCTATAGAGCTAACACAATAAACAGAGTACTTACTTCACTTTGTGGCTCCTGGATAACTTTATAGAGAGAAGAAACTAAAGAACTCTTGTCTTTCAAATTCTTGGCGTAATTTGGTAAACATGTTTCCGGTAGTGTCTAAATAAATTAAGAGATAAAGTTCATTATTATGAAATTCTCAGAATAAGCAAATCAAGAGAGGCAGAAAACAGATTAGCTGCTTCTAGAGGAATGAGCACAACTTGGACTAATTGCTGTATGTAGAGTTTCTTTTTTCAGGGAACAGATAGGTTTAGAATTAGCTGCACACACACACACACACACACATACACACAAAATCACTGTATTTTCACCTAGTGATTTTTATAACCTGTAATTATATCTCAACCAAAATATACAAGAATAAAACACAAATATCTTATTATCCAGAGGGAATAAAAAGAACATCATTTCATCTTTGATCACAGTGTGGGGTTAGGAATGAGGATACAAACCACATCTAAAGTCAAAGATACATATTTTGAAACTAGTTATCAAGTAAGTTAAAAATCTTATTAGTAATACTGATCTGGTTTAACAAACATAGGCTCTTTACTCAAAACTAAACTCCACAGAAATCTGATCACAGTAACTCCTGAATTACATACTGTGAATGTCCAAAGTTAGATAATGCTGTCCTGTTCAGAAACTTCAAATACATTTCAGGCTTTTCTGAACTGAAAAAAGGATGGTCACATTACCATCAACTCATTTTCCTAATGCCATTTAAACTGTCGATATCTAATCGCAGTGTGCCAGTCCCACTTATCCAGAAGCCACACCTAGGCCAGAGCATTGGGAATAGTAGAGAGAGAGAAAGAGAGAGAGAGAGAGGAGGGAAGAGAAAGAGATAGAGAGAGAAGAGATAAGAAGAGGAATAGTACCTGCTATAGAGGCAGGCTATGGGAGTAGGGAGGGAATTTGGGGTCATTGGTGGTGGGAATAGGGCACTTGTGGAAGAACGGGTGCTGGAAAAATGTATGACTGACACCCAATCATGAACATCTTTTTAATTATATATCATACGGTGTTATAATAAACAATTTAAATTAAAAAAAAAAACTCCAGCAATCATAGAAGATGGGATAAAACCAATAGAGAAATCTGGAAATAAAACAGGGCACCTTGGTGTTGGGAAATGTGCACTGGTGGAGGGATGGGTGTTGGAACACTATATGACTGAAACTGAATCATGAACAGCTTTGTAATGGTCTAGTGCAAGTTGATTCAATTAAAAATATGGGAAATAACAAAAGCACTTCATTATAACAAAAATTATCCTTCTGTGGCAGAGTAATAGTTACGAGTAGGAATATTTCGGCCTAATTTTTTTTCCTCCTAAGTTTTACTTTGAAAATCTGACACCTAGGAAATCAGAAGCAATGTATGAGAAAGACAGGTTTTGTTTATACATCTTATCTACGTTTTATCTAAAAATTTTGTTATGTGCCAAGTATAGTTCCAAACTACTGATGTTAAACAGATGCAAAGTTACAATGTTCCTAACAAAACGTTACCAAATATAACCCAAAAAGTTAATAACACTTGATTTTAGTACAATAAAATGAGTTTGGGGTCAAACTTGGGTTTACTTCATAGTTCTGATATTAATTAGCTATGTACCCATACATATTCCTGGAGCAAGCAGTTGCCATTGGGCCACACTGGCATGTGTCAGGGACAAATGGAAATGTTACTGGCGCCCACTCAAGCGAATCGACAATAATGGGATGTCAAGTGATCAAGTGATGTACCGCGTACAGTCTATCTCAATTTCACTTTAGTAAAATAAGATTAATTTTACTTCATCAAAGTGTTGCTATATTGATGTAAAAAAAAACTAAAATAGTACCTTGAATATCCTAAGGACTCAAACATGATTCACCTTCTCCCACTAAAATCATTTTTAAGAAGTCTATAAATTTTTTAAGAAGCCTATAAATTTATAAATTTAAAAATCTAAAATGTTTTATGTAAACATTTTAGATTTTACATGAAATTGGTAAATCCTATAAATGTAAAATTTAGTATGTTAAGAGAATTAGTAAAGTTTATCTTGATATTTCTCTATCACAAGGTCTCATGCTCAAATCTTTTCTGAAGAAATCTTTTCTAGGACAGAATAAGAAATAAACATTATCACTGTTTACACTTCAACAGATTCTTTAAAAAATAGGTCACATTTCACCTTAGGATATATGAGTGGAGAGGTTTTGTTTCAAGAGTTTTGTTTACCAGAATTTAAGTAAATGTGAACTATCTGGGGAACCTCTCACCACACTTCAGGGCAAGGGGGAGAAGTAGTTTCACTGCAAATGCTTATATAAAGAGAGGATTAAGGCATTCTTCAATATTTCAAAAGCATGTAACAAAAGATCTCCAGGCAACATTCCATTTCCATTATTTGATCAAGAGTAACCTAATACTAAAGGAATTACATAAAAGAGAATAACAGTCAAGAGCAGATTTCTGATCTCTGAAATGAAATGAAATGGAATTTATGTATAAAACGTATTAGGTGTGGGCCGGAGAAGATAGCCCAGCGGGTAGGGCTCTTTGCCTTGGCAGCCAGCCTGTGCTGGCCCGGTTCGATTCCGGCATCCCATATGGTCCCCCGAGCACCGCCAGGAGTAATTCCTGAGTGCAGAGCCAGGGAGTAACCCCTGAGCATCGCCGGGTGTGACCCAAAAAAAAAAAAAGCAAAAAAAAAAAAGTATTAGGTGCCTCTAACTATAAAATTTTAAACTAAGTTAATTGAAATAATGATTTAAAAAATTATCAGTGAATAGAATGAGTCCTATTACAGAAACTGTGGTAAAACTAGAAATTTTTTTCAGTTTATATACCAATTAAATTTTACGAGGGAAAATATTTTCTGTCAATCAATCAATGATGAAAGACATCTTTTCTGAAAAGACGATTCTAGAAAATATCCTAGATCAAAAGGTACTAAGGAAAAAGAAGAGTACTCCCAAATTAGAGCAATGAACTATTCTATATGTCGGAAGCTGAGGTAGGCCACATTAAGTGGTATTTAAGGGCTTACTCCTGGCTTTGTGCTCAGGGATCTCTCCTGGTGGGCTCAGGAGACTATGCGGTGCAAGGGATTGAACAAGGGTCTGCTCCATGCAAGGCAGGTGCCTTAATTCTTGTACTATTTCTTTGGCTCAAACTATTACATTTTTATCACAATTATGCCACTATATCATTTTGTGATGTGGGATAAGTTACAGTTTTTATATAAATTAATGGAAAAGGTTAAACATATAAATTTTGCTTTGAAAATTTTAAGATCTGTAAGAGCCTAACTGCAAACAGCTACATTTTCTTCAAGTACACCAGTTCAAATGTACTGGCTTTCTTAAATACCAGCTAAGCTTTCTCACTTTTCAGAGGGCAGAACTGGAAACAAACGAAAAGTAATAATGGGAAATTATGTGAAGAAATTAGTCTTGTCAAATATGGAAAAAGACAGATGCTTCATACTAAAGTATCATTCAGCAGATGGCTTTTTTTTTAAATGTAAGGATGGGATGTAGATTGGGCAGAAGAGAATTAATGAAGATGGGCAGATGGGGAGAGAGAACCAATAAGTAAACAACTGTTCTTCATTACACATAGGAATGGATTTTTGAGTCACATATTGAGATTCAGTGTCTACCAGGAAATGGAAAAAATAGGAGTCTGGAAATCTACTAGATAAATCTGCATATAACATTAAGAAAAACACAATATAATCTACAAGATAATATTTTATAAATAAATCTTTGGAAGGATAGAAATGGGACTATTTACAAAATATTACATTAAGTCCCAGTCTAATCCTTTTGTTAGTAGAGAGAGAATATTAACGAGGGTCCAGAGCTAAAATAGAAACTTAACAGTTTTTAAAAAAATTCAATACAGTTTTGCTCAAATCAAATAGTATCGGTGTATTTGACAGGATATTGAATACGGTTATAAAACTGGAATAAGGATGTGGCTAAGTAACAGAGTGCATGCCTTCCATGTGTGAGGCCCTGGGTTTGATTCCCAGCACCGTAAAACAACCAACCAACTAACATTGGGAGTTCAGACTGACCACAGAACAGAGGAGAAGAAAAATCATCTTTACAGACCACCTATTTCAGTTTTTTTCTGATGAAGTTACTAAGACCCAAAAGGAATTATGCAATTTGCCCAACAACACAAGAATACTGTGTAGTTTTTTTTCTATTTAGGAAAAAAAATTTCTAATTTTTCAGCCCAAAGTACTTTGTAGCATTTTATCGGTTTTAATGTGTTGGCTTTGTAAAGTACCCTGATTAATAAAGGAAACAACCATGGCTGGAGCAATAGTCCAGTGGGTAGGGCGTTTGACTTGCACACGGCTGGCCCATGCTGGCCCGGGTTCGATCCCAGGCATCCCATATGGTCCCCGAGCACCGCCAGGAGGAATTCCTGAGTGCAGAGCCAGGAGAAACCCCGAGCATTGCCAGGTGTGACCCAAAAAGCAAAAAATAAAATAAAATAGGGCCGGAGCGATAGCCCAGCGGGTAGGGCGTTTGCCTTGCACGCCGGCCAGCCCAGGCCAGCCCGGGTTCGATCCCCGACATCCCATATGGTCCCCCCCAAGCACCGCCAGGAGTGATTCCTGAGTGCAGAGCCAGGAGAAACCCCTAAGCATTGCCGGGTGTGACCCAAAAAGAAAAATAAAAAAGAGGAGCTTCTTTCCGGGGCGGAGCGATAGCCTAGCGGGTAGGGCGTTTGCCTTGCACGCGGCTGGACCGTGCTGGCCAGGGTCCGATCCCCGGCATCCCATATGGTCCCCTGAGCACCGCCAGGAGTGATTCCTCAGCGCAGAGCCAGGAGTAGCCCCTGAGCATTGCCGGGTGTGACCCAAAAAAAGCAAAAGAAAAAAAAATAAAAAATAAAAAAATAAAAATAAAATAAATGAAACAACCAAGGTAATGAAATAAAAAAGCTTTTGCGAAATCAATAATATAGATCTATAAACATCAGGAACAGTTCCTAAATATTTTAACGCAATTTAGCATTATAAATCATTTCAAAAGACAAGGAATATTCATTTAAAATTACATAGCAGATTTGTTCAAGCCCTTTTCCATCTTTTATTATGCTCTTATGCTGATTTTGCCTGACTACTTTAGCTTTCTTATTAATCACAAAGAGCTAAATTAAATACCTATTAACATAATTCAGAATAATATTTGAGATAACTTTTTTAATTCCTACTAAATTAGTGAACTAATAGGTAATTTGTTTCCTTTAAGGGGCTACAATATGAGAAAATTTATTTAAACTCAACTTGATTCAAAATTGGTAAACAATCTTGAAAGGGTGGGGGAATTAAATTGTTTATTTCATGGGAATAAATGACTGTACTCCTTCCTCCCAGTAAAAAATATTCTTTCCTGCAAATTGAAACAACAAAATTTCTAATAACATTTTAAACTTTATCTGGGTAATAATAATTACTCAGAAAATATTAGAGTTATACTAATAAAATATTTTTTTTTTTTTTTTTTTTTGCTTTTTTGGGTCACACCCGGCGATGCTCAGGGGTTACTCCTGGCTCTGCACTCAGGGAATTACTCCTGGCGGTGCTCGGGGACCATATGGGATGCCAGGATTCAACCCGGGCCGGCACAGGCCAGCCGCGTGCAAGGCAAACGCCCTACCCGCTGGGCTATCGCACGGCCCGATATACTAATAAAATATTAAGTGGAGATGTTACAATCTAATTTCTTTTAGTGAAAGATATTTTAGAAAATATTTGGTGTAGTCATTGCTACTGAGGTGCCCTTGCTTCCTGGTGCTCTCAGTGACCAAAGCTAAGAAATAGTTACATATATGTATGTATGGCTACTTATATAAAAATATATACATTTAGACACATATGAGTTCAAACCAATTCCCCCAACACCAGTTGCAAATACCTTAAGGTTCTACCTGCTATATTGTTGCTCCAGCCTCCCAAATGTCTTTTTTCACAACTTACACAAAGACTAACTGGCTTTAATAATCACTTTTGTAAATATGACTTTGCTATAAGAAAAACCAAAAAAGTGGTTTTCAGCTCAAACATAACAATTTCCATCAAGCCACCCCCGAACAACCATGTTATAATCAACCATATTAAACATTTTTAAAGCAGAAAAATAGCTTTTAAAACACCTTGAATGCCTATTCACTAAGGGAACATTTTTTGGAAAAAAAATTTTTTATGTACTGCACTTTTATGCAGTACATTTTTATAATAGTCTCCATCATGTTATGATGACTTATGGGATCAAAAGAAGGATATACAATTTATGACTGCAAAAGCTGAGAGAGTGAAATCTATCCAGCCATTTAACAGGCTAAGATAACAGGAAAGGTCAGCTGCAAATTAATAGGAAGTACTGTTTTTCCCAAGGGTATAATGCAGCCAGAAAGGGCCTAACTTGTTTTCTTTTACTGAGAAGCTACTATGCTCACTACAAAACCTTATCATGAAGTTCACATAATGATGCCTGACAATGAGATCTAGAGTAGTCAAACGACTATAACTTAGCTCTCATAAAGTTCAAAAAAATAAGAAATAGAACTTCTATTTGTCAACTAAGCCAAGATTACATAGAGACAGAGAGAGAGAGAGAGAGAGAGACAGAGACAGAGACAGAATTAGAGACAGAGAGTTAGTTTGTTGTTTGTTTGTGGGCCCACACCTGGCAGTGTTCAGGGTTTACTCCTGGCTCTGCACTCAGGGATCACTCCTGGTGGGCTCAGAGGAACATATGTGTTGCAGGAGATTGAACCTAGGTTGGCTAGGTACAAGTTAAGCACCCTATCTGCTGTACCTTTGCTCCAGCTCCAAAGTTTATATTTTTAATCATAATATTTAAGTTATTAGAATCTAAAGCCCAGGAAAACCTTCTTTGAAATGCAAATATTATAAGGAAACATAATTTATTACCTTAAATTCTGACAACCATTCCTCCACAACCCCTTTCTCTGAAGTGAACATCTTTCCACATCTGTTCTAAACCTTTAACCTGAAAATCAACACAGAAAAAATGTTAAAATTTCTTATACATTTTCTTTATAAGAGATTACTATGAAGGTAGGGGGAATTCTATAAAATTTAGTCAATTATTTGTGAAATAACCACTTCAAACATGAATTATTGAATTCACTGCAAAACCAATGGTACAAGCATGCTAAATTCCAAGTATTTTGACAAAAGTGTAAATATAATATGATGAAATTAATTCAGCAGCATTATTTCAATTTTCAAGAATGCTAGTTGCAAAACACACTGGATATTTCCTTTAGTATCAATTAAATCCAAACAGATTGTGCACCTTAAGAAAACTGCAACAAAGTACTTTGAAATTGTGAAAACATAAAAGACAACCAATATTTCTTTATAGAAAACAGTAAAGTGACTTAATTTGATTATATTTCATATTTTACAATAGCTAGATCACTTAGTTCTTTTCGGGTGGGGGGTAGGAGGGTTGGGCTACACGTTTGCTATGCTCAGGGCTTACTCCTCACTGTGCTCAAGAATCTTTCCTGACAGGCTTGGGGACCAGATGGAGAGCCAGGGATCAAATTCGAGTCGGCTGTGTGCAAGGAAAACACTCTTCCTGCAGTACTATTTCTCCAGTCTCTGTCGCTTGCTTCTTTAAAAACTTTCTATTCCCCAAACACAAGTAAAACAAAAGTAAAAGTGACAATACCCAAGATAACGAACAAACTCAGCAGTAGTCAGTTATTCAAAAGATAAGGACTTAGTTAAGTATACATTTTATTAAGTCAAAATTTTCTTCTCAAGCAGAATTTGTCTTTAAGTTGGATGAGTTCTTTATATAACTTGGCTATAAACCCCTTATCAGATGTGTGGTGTGCAGACATCTTCTGCCATTTAGTCGACTGTCTTTTTTACTCTATTTATACTTTCTGTTGCAGTACAAAAGCTTTTCAGTTTAATGTAGTCCTTTACTTCACTTCCCTTTCTGTTGGAGTTTTGTCCTCCTCCTGCACTTCCCCTTTCCCCCCATTATCTCTAGCTCTAATGTCCTGGAATGCTTCACTTATGTTTTCTTCCAGGTACTTCATGCTTTCTCCTATGGTTGGTTTGTGTTCCCACTCTCCTATTTCATTGTCTCAAACATTCTATCTGATCCTCAGAACTTTCAAACTTTCTTCCCATTCTGACTTTCAGCTGAACTTCATTCGTACTTATTGAAAAATCAGACGGGAATTTTTACAAACTCCAAAATGTCTACCTACAAATGTCTACCTACATAACACTATCAGAATATTTACTTCTCTTATAATGTTATATACCTCTATTATAGTGCCCTTCTATATAATGCTAACTATAAATGACCTGTCCATGATCCTATCTGTGGTTAATCCTCTGAATTATGCACTACAACAATCCTCTCTCCTACTTTAAGAAATTGTTCCAACAAGTCTCCTCTTCTCCCTAATTAAATTTCTCCCCCCTGCTAACTTGATCCCATCAGAAAACAACACTGTTATTATGCTTCACTTTGAAAAACAACCCTCTTCCAACACACTTTCTTCCTCTTCATCTGTTTTTGTTTCTCTGTTCCAATTTTATATTGTAACCACTAAGAACAATTGTATATTTTCCATTCTTACCCCCTCACAACTTAAAAAAAAACTCTAAAGTTAGGCTTATTAGATCTTAAAAGATCCACATCACAGCAAAAAAAAAAATCTCCAAATTAACTTTAAGATATGATTTATACACAATAAAATGTATATAATTAATATACAATGAATTAAAGCGTAAGTGTAAAATTTGTAAACTCCCAGGAGAAAACAAACCCGTAATTTGTTTTTGTTTTTGTTTCTTTTTTTTAGTGGTTTTTTTTTTTTTTTTAGTTTTTGGTTCACACCGGTGAAGCTCAGGAGTTACTCAGGAATAACTCCTGGCAGGCCAATTACTCAAAAATTCAAGGGTTGACTAGGAAACAAATAGGAATATATTCAGATGCTAGCAATATGAGGAAATGGTGAGTTTGTTTTCAAAAACTAATCTTGTATGTAGGGTCATAAGAAAGGGTTTTTATAGGGTGAAAAAATGGGTACCATAATGTATATTTTATTCATTTTAATAATTGTATTAATATTTTATTTTATTAATATAGTAATTATATTGACATACTATCAATATATTAATAAACACATTAATTTAACATGCTAGGCTGATCCCCTCAGGTTGCATTCCATTTTATCTGAAAACCAATCCAACGTAAAGATTAGGCTCTTACGGGGTGGGGTGGGAAGATTAAGGGAAGGAGGGGAGGAGTGGTAAACTGTCCTGGTTTACACTGAACTTTGGATCAGTGGTTTCACTTTCTCATAATCATACCTCCTCCTACTTCAACCACTAGAGTGATAACCCAACTCCAGGCATGATCTGGAAAGTTCTGTATTGAATCTGAAGTCTCAGGCCTGAGGGGGATGCCTGGGATCAAACCCAGGTCAGTCACATAGAAAGCAACGCCTAGTCACTATACTATCTCTCTAACCCCACCAGTACACTTTTATGATCTTGTATTTTTATATATTAAATTAAAAGCATGAGCAAAAAAGGAAAAAAGATAAAACTTTACTTAATCAAAGGATATTACCGAGGAAATAAAAGACAACCCAAATATGAGGAAACATTGGAAAATAAAGGCTCCCAAATATATAAAGAACACATAGCTTTTTTTTTTAACATTTTATTATACCACCGTGAGATATACAATTACAACGTTGTTCACGTTTGGAGGTTTCAGTCACACAGTGTTCCAGCACCCGCCCTCCACCAGTGCCCATCTCCCACCACCCATGTCCCCATCCCCCCCCTCCCACGGCCTGCCTAAATGGCAGGTTCTTTATCTCCTCTCTCTCTCTCTCTCTCTCTCTCTCTTCCTTCTCCTACACATTGAAGAACACACAACTTTTAAACAAAAAGACAAATAACCCAGCTTTAAACTGGTCAAAGGACAAGGGACAAGAACAGCGAGAGAGAGAGAGAGAGAGAGAGAGAGAGAGAGAGAGAGAGAGAGAGAGAGAGAGAGAGAGAGAGAGAGAGAGAAAGAGTACAGAGGTGGGGCGGAGCTACAGTATAGCAGGTAAGGCGTTTTCCTTGACAAGGCCAACCTCAGTTTGATCAGTTTGATCACCAGCATCCCATAGGGTCCTCCAAGCACTGTCAGGAGTAATTCCTGAGTGCAGAGCCAGGAGTAACCCCTTAGCATTGCCGGGTGTGAGTCAAAAAAAAAAAAAGAAGAGTACAGAGGTTATGGTGCTTGTCTTGCTTATAGGTGACCCTTGTTCCAACTCCAGCATTGCATATGGGACTCTGAACACCACCAGGAGATATCCCTGAGTACAAAGCCAGAAGTAAACCCTAAGCAACGCCCAGTGTGGTTCAATCCCAAACTCTCAATATTTTAAATATATGAATGGGGCAACAGTCATAGTACAGTGGACATAGTACACTTGCTTTGAATATAGCTGACCTGAGATAGAGATCCCCTGGACTCCTTACGGTCCTCTGAGTACACCAGGAGTGATTCCTAAGCACAGAGCCATAAGTAATACCACCAGATATGGTACAAAAACCAAAATGGACCTGGAATATGAATGTATTCTATGGGAAAATTAAGAGTGGAATTGCATAAAATATAGCATTTAAAGAAATAAGTATTTAAAGACACAGAAGATGAAAGGTCAACTATGTTTGCCAGGTCAAACAAGTTTTTCTTTGTCCTTACCAATATGGCAACACTATAATTATTTTCATTGCGTTAGCCCAACATAAGTACTGACATTTCTGACTAAAGGAATCAGCAAAGACTACGTAGTCACTTTGCAGAAAACAAAACGACTACAAAATAGAAACTGATTTTAAAACTAATTCTCTGTACCAGCACTCTGCAAGAGGCTCTCTACAGTTGCCAAGCCACCCCCACATTCCATATCTAAAATGTAACCTATTAACATTATGGTAAAGTCTTGATTATGTAAGTTTGCAGCTTTATAAACTTAGATACCTCAAAAATATTCAAAATACACTCTCACATTAAAAAAAAAATCTTTACTCTAGTAAGGCAAAAGGAACAAAATTAAAATAGATATTAACTCCTGTGCAATTGACTTCTTTTTTTAAAAAAATACATCTTGGATTATTTAAAATTATATTAGAAAGCTTGTTAGACTAGTTCACAAATAGAATCATCAGTATAAATTTAATTTTTTGTACTTCTAGTAGTTAATAAAATTTTCTAGACCTAGAGTCTTATTCGTCAGTCTCCATACTACATTATCTTAAACATAAATATAATTCTCAAATTCATTAAGGAGTTTTCAGAAAACATATCATAAAAGTGCCATCATCTAAGACATACTATCATTTCTTTATTATAATTATCAAAGAATTATGGAAAAGAAAAATGGGAACCTTCATAGTTAAACTATTAAATTTTTTCTTCTTGTTATTATCTTACAACACCCTCATCATCATTATAAACTACTACCAAATCTTTTATAAATATTTTGTTTATATATCAGTCTAAAAAAATCAAATTTCTGGGGTCGGATCAATAGTAGGGTGTTTGCCTTGCACACTGCTGACTTGGGTTTGATTCCTAGTATTCCATATGGTCTCCCAAGCACCACCAGGAGTAATTCCTGAGTGCAGAGCCAGGAGCAATCCCTGAGCATTGCCAGGTGTAACCCAAAAAGAAAAAAAAATCAGGTTTCTATAAATCTATACAGCAACTAAATTTCTATGAATGTACTGTGACACATCACGAAGTCTTCAACTTCTGTCACTGTAGATGTAAAGTGCCACCAGAAATTGATCAAATGTTTAGCTAAATTTTAGGAAAAAAACAGCAAAAGTAAGCGTTAGGGAATAAAAGTTAACTTAATCCCAGAGATTTTTACGCCTTTGAAACTGAATAATTAACTGGAGTTTTATGCAAGAATAGTGTATCAGCACATTGCTTGAAAAGGCCTCACTGACTACCTGTGTTATCAAATTACTTCCTACAGTTCAGAGGAAGGAATGTAATTTATAGGGTCAACATGAAAAGCATAGAAAGTCCTTCTAAAAACCTAACTTAGGGCTATTTCCCCCATAAACCATAAAGCAAGTATCTGGTTACAAGGAACAGAGCAGAATGCAGGGGTTTCGTTTGTATTGGTGGGTGACGGGATACTCCCTGGAGCCTGAGGGCCACCAAAGCTATATTTGGCAATGCTGGTGGGAGGAGGGTAAAGGGCAGCATGTAATGCCAGGATAGAACTTCAGGCCTTGTACATACAGGGAACATGATCCATCTGTCACGTGACTGAGCCACACGCCAGGCCAAGCAAAAGATTTTCACTCAGGTAAATGTTTGAAGTATCTTTTGCCTACTGCCAAAGACAAGCAAAATCATGTTGGGCGGGCAAGGTATTATAATAATCAGGTGAATCAGGCGGAGTGTACATTGTTGGAAAAGCTATTTCCATCTCTATTCTTCCTAAAACATCAGAAGAATATTTTGTCTAGGAAGAGGAAATCGATTTAAACCCTGATAATACAAGTTTAAAAAAAAAAACTAGCGTTTTGTCAACAAACATTTTGATATCTGGAGTTGCGTTATTACTTACTTTGATCAGAAGAAGGGCAGCAAACACACTGCTGTGAATTTTGGAGCCCCATTGCAAAGCAATCTTTAGTGTACACTATGAGGCATTTGGAAACCAGTCCCATTTTATACAAAGTCTAAACCACCCTGAAAGGCTGGAAAAGGATGGAGGCGCCAAATGAGCCTAACCAGAGTCAGCACCAAGAGCTAGTCATATGGCCAAGCCATTTGGGGCATTCTAAGGCAAGTCAGGGCTCCAGATGTCCACAGTTTCAGCTAACAACATGGAATTAAATGGGACTGGTACAGCCTTTTGGGGGAAAACAATACGGACATTCCTCCAAAAACTAGAAATTGAGTTCCTATTTTACCCAGCAATACCACTCCTGGGAATATACCCTGGGAGGCCAAAAACATACAGCTGAAACCTCTACATCCACTTCTATATCCACACTACCTGCACTTCTATATTCATAGCAGCACTGTTCCCAATAGCCAGAATCTGGAAACAACCAGAGTGCCTGAGAACTGATGACTGGATAAAGAAACTGGTACATCTACACATGGAATACTATGCAGCTATTAGGGAAAACAAAGTTACAAAATTTGCCTATAAATGGATCGACATGGAAAGGATCATGTTGAGTGAAATTAGTTGTTAGATGACACTTTTTTTTTCATTTGGGTCACATCCAGCAATGTTCAGGAGTTACTCCTGGCTCACTCAGGAATTACTCCTGGTGGTACTCGAGGAGCCATATGGGATGCCGGGGATCGAACCCAAATGCCCTACCCACTGTGCTATCTCTCCGGCCCTGGTAGATGACATGCTTAGCTAGCTTGGGAGCTTTGCTGTTTTATCCACTCACAGCTTAATCTATTTACATGTATGTTCTTAAGCCAGGGTGTATACTAATGAGATCTCTCTTCTATGGTAACACTGATGGAAGGTGTGCCAGTTACAGAAGTCACCTTGACTCTGAATGAGTAACTTCTGACTTATTATTATACATCTACTAAGAAGTCTATATTATCTAGATTAGGCACAGGTCCTCTGCTTTTTGGAACTGAGCCAGACTTGTGAGTTTTCATCCGTTCCCTCCCGGCAGCCGTGGAGGAAGAAGAGAACTTCTGTCCTAATACTACTAGGGACCCCAGTGGCTACCCAACATCTGGCGTCCCTGGGTGGGCAGCTTTCGGGTGAGCCCGACTCACACATGTGTTAGACTCCTTGGTCCATGTTTCTGTTCTGATACTGTTGGGGACCCCAGCAACTCCCTGACAATTAGCCAGAGGGGAAAGGACAGATATAGAACGACTGTATTCATTTTTGGATATTAAAAAATAGTATGATACCAATATCCAAGGCCAGGCAAAACATGGATCAGGAGGACTTGTCAATGGGTGGAATCTACCGCAAGTGTGTGGGAGTCAGAGGTTAGGTAAGACAGAGAAGGGACTAGTGTGCTAATAATTGTTGGGAATGATTATACCAGCCGAGAACTGACATTGAAAGTAGGCAAAGGGATAACCCCCTAAATGTTTGTATTGCAAGCCACAATGTGAAAGAGAAGGAAGAGAGAGAGAGAGAGAGGGAGAGAGAGAGAGAGAGAGAAAGAAAGTTTTTTCAGCCCAGAAAAAACTAAGCTTGATCTTGATTTTCTGCTTTATAGTAGTTTAAGATCTTTTATTGTTTTTTTTGTTTGGGGGCCACATCCAGCAGTGCTCAGGGCTTACTCCTGGCTCTATTAGTCTTGGCAGGGCTCCGGGGACCATATGTGGAGATATGGATTGAACCAGGGATCAATAAGAGCCAGGAATAACTCCTGATCATCTCCAGGAGTGACCCAAAAAGCAAAAAAGAAAAAAAAAAATAATAAAGAGAGAGAGAGAGAGAGAGTAAGAGAAAGAGAGAGAGAGTGCAAGAAGAAGCAAAGTGCCTGCCATAGAGGCAGGCTGGGGGAGGGGGGATGGAATCAGGGGACATTGGTGGTAGGAATGTGCACTGGACAAGGGAGGGGTGCTGGAACACTGTGTGACTGAAACCTAATCATCAACAGTTTTGTAACTGTATATCTCACAATGGTATAATGAAAAAATAATAAAATAAAATGAAAAAATATTTAAAAATGTGAAATGTATACTAAAAGGACTCCAAACAGAAGTATGAAGCATATGAAATTATGAACCTATTAGTAATGAAAACATATATGTATACAAATAAAGAATACTTAAATACTGTTAAAAATGTGTTCAACCAAATCAAAACAACCTCTTATTTATGAGCGAGAAAACATATTTGCTGTGTGAAGCCACCAGTTTGGCAGTTTGGGGACAATTTGGCAGCATGAGATAACCAAAACATCTTTAAGATAGTGTCAAACATTTAGAGCATGCCTTTCTAGTGCAAAAATATCTACGAATCCCTAACAGAGAATAGTATATTTAGTAGATTGATCAAGACATGGTCCCTGACAATTATATTTTCCTCCAAAAATTTGTGGTATTACCTATTGTAAATACCTCAAAATATATGAGCATCTAATTGATATGACTGTATTCTGCTGATGGACACTCTTTCTCCTATTAGTGAAAATGACAGATGTAAAATCATTGACTAGACTTCAGAGTTTGGGAAAGTACATTACCACAGAATAAAAGAAAACTCATCCTAACAAAACTACTAATCAAGGGAGTCAACATAATGTTATAGTTATAACCATTGTCACTCTATTAAAAGGTGCTTTGGTTCATAAGTCTTAAGCAGTCTTATTTTGTACATATTCTGATGTCAGTTGCTTGGTATTTTCCTGAGATGTTTAAATATTTCATTTAAATTTTCAGCCCAGAAAAACTAAGCTTGATCTTGATTTTCTGCTCTATAGTAGTATCACTGTATCACTTGTCACTTGTCACTGTCTTCCCATTGATCATCGATTAGCTCGAGTGGGCACTAGTAACATCTCCATAAGTCCTGTCACAAGCAAGTGTAACCCAAGGGCATCTGCTTGCTCCAGGGACAGGAGGAGCCCCAAACCATTCTTCAGGTCATGGAACTGAGGTCCATAATTGTTACTAGTTTTTGGCATAACAAGTAAATAAAACATGGTTAGCTTGTCAGGCTCTGCGCGTAGGTGGTATAGTCTCAGTAGAAGGCTCTCATCTCGAGCATTTACTGATGAAACTTAAAGGGGGAAGATCAGGTTTTCTCTTGGATGGAGCTCTGAGGAACTATGGAGTCTGGATGTTGAGAATGACTGCATGATGTGTGGTTTGCTCTGGCTTCTTGCTAGGCTTACTGGTATCAGTTAGAGCCTGTCGAGAACTGTATACAATGCATAAATGTGAAAGATCTTGGGAGGGACTTTATCCTAAACTCAGCATTCTCTAAGGGAGCTGTGGGTCTGGTGTGGGGTGGTCTCTCTCTTCCAGGGCAACTGGCATGGAGGCAGAGGAAAGGGCAGGGCCCAAAACTCCACTCCGAATCCAGCCAGCGTTGTCTCCCCTGCACATGAGAGCAAATCCTTAGAGGAATGTTGGACTCGGCCAGGGGCTGGCTGAGCCCCTTACCGGGAGGTCAGGGGTATATAATAGTATAAGATCTTTTATTGTTTTTTTGTTTGGGGGGCCACACCCAGCAGTGCTCAGGGCTTACTCCTGGCACTATTACTCTTGGCAGGGCTCCTGGGACCATATGTGGAGATATGGATTGAACCTGGAATCCATCAGAGCCAGGAATAAGCCCTGAGCATCTCCAGGTGTGACCCAGAAAACAAAAAAGTCAATCAATACAAAAATGGATTCAGTCTTGATAGAAATATATAATAATTCTTATTATTAGAAACTTCAATTATGAAACTGGCTATTAGAGAAAATGCATAATTTCTAAAACCTTTTGTCTAGCTATACTTTTTAAAGTAAAACCCATAGATCATAGGGACTAAGCTAGAAGATTCCACAGTCATCCTACAACCCTATGCAAAAGTATAATGTTCAAAAAATAAGTTTAGTAATATTTTATTACAGTGTTGACATTTTCTGAGAGTGTACCACCGAGTATTACAGAAATAAATACATGCAGAAGACCACAAATCCATATCTTAAAACACAGATGAATATAGATTACTTTAATAATGTTGATGTTTTCCATAGAGAATATTTTTATTAATTTGATAGTAAAAACCCAGAGCATACATCTTATAAATGCCTTTAAGCTAACTCTGAATATTGAAGATAACAAAATTCTATTCAACCAAAGTTTGGGGGAGGGGAAAAAAAAGAAATACATAATAGAGATGAGTAAAACAAAGAAACATATTTTCCCTCTACTGGAAGCCAGGATCATAAAACCCATCACAAAGGAAGAAAGAACAAAAAAAAACTTAGCAATAATGATCAGCTATGAAGGCAAGTACTGTTGGATGACAGAGCCTAGCTAGCTTCGATTTTTTGCTGTTTAAACTACTTACAGTTTAAGCTATTTACATGTCTTTAAGCCAGGGTTCATGCTACTAAGATCTCTTTTTGTAAACACTGACATTGGTTACAGGACTCATTTTGACTCTGTATTAATAACTTTCGGAATATTATTATAATCTCTACTATGATTCCAATGCTATCTAGATTGGGCACAATTCCTTTTTAACACCCACTGGTCCCCCAGACGACCCCCCACTCCATGAGGGCCTCCATTTTCCACATCTGGACTTCCCCCTCGTCAGAACTCCACTCAGCAGACCAGCCTATCACGACCCAACTCATCGAGATCCACTCTGCAGCAGTCTTTTTTAAATCTGGCCCAGGTATGCTGATCCAGAGACTCACAGACATGGGGGCAGAGCTGCTACTGGCTCTCCCTGTGCCCAGCCGCCCACGAGGTGCCTGGGAGGGATGGCGGGTTCTAGCCCTAGCCCGCCACCCCAGCAGCCTCGCAACAAGCCAGACAACCCCCACTCCATGAGGGCCTCCATTTTCCACATCCGGACTTCCCCCTCGTCAGAACTCCACCCAGCAGACCAGCTTATCACAGCCCAGCTCGCGCGGTCGCTCTGCGGTTCATCAATAAATGCTGGATTTAGAGATGACTGCAAGAGTATGCCACCCACACGGCAGAGCCTGGCAAGCTACCCGTGTCGTATTTGAAGTGCCAAATACCAGTAACAATTATAGACTTCATTCCCATGACCTGATGGAATGGTTTGAGGCTCTTTATGTTCCTGGAGCTAGTAGGTGCCCTTGGGCTCTACTTGCATGAGACAGGACATATGGAGATGTTACTGGTGCCCGCTCGAGCAAATCGATGATGAACGGGAAGACAGTGATACAGTGATACCCACTGGTCCCAGCGTGGGACAATTAGAATTTACCAGGAGACCACCACCCTGGCTACTTTGAAACTACCCTTTATCAATTCTGCCAAGACCAAAGGAGGGATCTTGCTAGTTTGTCCTCAGGCAGGAGAGTAAGACCCTTTCAGCATACAGAGGACAGGACACTCAGAATTTCCCTGGTGCAGAGTAGAAATAAGAAGGACCTTATGGGTACCATCTAGATTGCACCGAAGTCCATGAAATTATGACGTGATTCTCCCCATGAATATACATTCATTAAGATGTATTTCTTTATACCAGCTTTCTCTCTCTCTCTCTCTCTCTCACACACACACACACACACACACACACACACCAGTGTTTTGACATAAGAGATAATCTCAGAAGAAGGGACTAGGCCCTTGCATTATCATTTGTTTAATCCTGAAACAGAGGTGTAGCACCACCTAACATCTACACCTAAGAAAAGCTGATTCACTGATCTTTGTAAAACACAACCCACCCTGAAGAAAGGATTATGGCTTTTGGGTATATAAAGGGACTGAGGCAGACCCATCCACTTTGGTGGGAGACCTGGGCCCGAAGTGCATGGTCGGAGGTCTGACCAAGAGATAGAAGTCCTTGAGATGAAAGGAAACCCATTCCCTGATATTGCTGGTGACCTCCACTTCTCCCCAATAAGTGCTATGAAAACACAAAAAAAAGTTCATCTAAGTGACAGAGTTCCCAGAGATCTTACCTAACTCAATACTCCCATCTACAGAATTCTTATCTGTCAATAACTTATGCATAATTTTCATAATTTTTGTCCAGGTTATTTGAAAATGTTATAAAAAAAGCAGGGGTGGGGAGAATATTTGCAAATAATCTTGAAGAAATCATGGGATAGGAACTGTAGCAAAAGGGGGGCTTGAAAGAAACAGGACCTGAAAACTAGCAGTTAAAAAAAATTTAAGTCCTTATCTTCTAAAGACAGCCAATTCATAGTAATTTCTCTTCATTGCTCAGAGATAACACTTGATATAAGATCTCTACTCGCTTGGGAGGGTTCCTAATTTATGCTCACATAATGTATGCCTAGGGCACATAACAGCTATTCCAGTCCTAACTAACAGGACCTTTCTGCTCCAGGAACACCTTCTCTTCTGCATCACATATAGAGTTCTCAAATTGATGAAGTCCCTTAAATAAATCTCTGACAGTACCAGTTTCTTATTTTGACCAGACTGTCAATCACTACTCATTATTACTGGCTTTCCCTGGGGCAGGTGTCTTATCTGAACTCAACAGTTGGTGCCAAGGCTTCAGACTCATAGACACAGTCTATTTAGAAGGGGCTTTGCATTTGGGGAGAAATGGAGAACATATCTAATAACTACTACAACTGTAATATCTCAAAATAAATTTTGTAAGTTGTATTATAGGACATATTTCCATGAAGAAAACATAAAATGTTATAACTTTCCTTGCAGTAGGTCTCACAGAAAGCATTCATACAAGCTCCACCCAGATTGATCTGTTGAAAAACTCAGGTACACAGGTTTTGAGACTGAAATCTCCAGGTTTTCAAGGAATCGGGATGGGCTCCCTCCCCCCCATCTCCCTGTTCTTCCAGAAGGGCCCGCAGTCATGCCCATGCCTCAAATCACCAGCCGCTAAAAATTTAACTACAACTTTATCACCCAGTTACAAACTTTGGATTTCCTGGAACTTGAGGCCGCATTCGCAGCTGCACTCCTTGTCAAACACTACTATACTGCTATACCAAGTAGCACACTATATTTAATGGATGTAGAGGATAAGGCAACCAATAACAAAATATATACTCACAACACCTACCCAATAACAGTATACCAGTCACTTCTTACACAAGAGTTTAATGGCTCAATGATTCCATGGTGAAACTGAACAATCTTCACTTTCTTCTAAGAAAATATTTCTTGATCATTTTTAGCAAACTAGCTATAAACAAGCAATTTAAAATAAATTATTGAGGAAATATTATAGAGGCAGGCTTAAGCAGTAGTGGGAAAAATTGAAAATAATGGTAATGGAAAGTTGCAATGGTAATGGAATTGGAGTTGAATATTGAATATCTATAAGAAATTAATATGAACAACTTGGTTAAAAAAATGAGTAGAAGTCCACTAAGTTCAGTAAGTGAAAGCAATACACAGATGGTCTAATTCACATGTTACAGCTTAATAATAAGGTCATAACTTTAGGAACACCATTACAAGATATATGTTGTAATAAGCAATATAAAGTAATTAATTAGTGCCTGCTAAGGAAGCAGGCATGAGTGATGGGCAGGGAACTAGGGTCTTTGGTGGCAGTAAGGTCACATTGGTGGTGTGACTGGTGTTAGAATACTGAATAACCGAAACAACTGTACTTTGAACAAGCTTGTAAATTAGTTTTTAAATAAAGTTTAAAAAATAGGGTTCAGATGAGGCTGAGAATAAATACAAAGTTCATGCCAGGCTCAGAATAAATCCCATATTCTCCATATACAAACTGCTTTCAAACTAGGTCACTTTTACCATGTATTTGCCCAATACATTTTCTAAAATTGTATTATATCACCACAAGATATACAATTACAAAACTGTTCATGATTAGGTTTCAGTCATACAGTGTTTCAGCACCATCCCTCCTTTCCCACCACCAATGTCCCCTGATTCCTTCCTCTCCCCCCAGCCTGCCTCTATGGCAGGCTCGCCTCCTTCTTTCCTTCCTCCTCCCTCCCTCCCTCCCTCCCTCCCTCCCTCCTCCTCCCTCCTCCCTCCCTCCCTCCCTCCTCCTCTCTCTTCCTTTCTTTCTCCCTCCCTCTCTCCTCCCTCCTCTCTCTTCCTCTCTTTCTCCCTCCCTCTCTCCTCCCTCTCCTTCCCTCTCTCCCTTCTTCTCTCTCCCTTCTCTTGAGGCTTGCAATACATATATTTAGGGGTTATTATGTATAACCCTATGCCTACATTCAATGCTCAGTTCTAGGCCAACATTTCCATTTCCAAAGATTATTAGCACTCTGGTCCCTTCTCTGTCTTACCTAACCTCTGACTCCCACACACATGTGGTAGATTCTTACCCAATACACTTATAAATATGTACCCGGTGAATATGTAAATGAATAAACATTTGAATCTGTTAATTTGAGACCTGAATTCCATTCTGAATATTTATTTATTTATTTATTTATTTATTTATTTATTGTTTTGGTTTAGGGGCAAGACTGACTCTACTAAGGGTTTACTGCTGGCTCTGCACTAAAAAAAAAATCACACCTCGTGGTGTTCATATGTGGCACTAGGGATAAACCTGGCTCAGCCATGTACAAGGGACAAGTGCCATATCTGCTATACTATCTCTCCAAACCATTCCAAGTTCTCAATAGAACATTTACCTGTGGTAGCTGATATGATCACATACAATAAAAGTCAACCAGAAAGCAAGGAATTTTGAGGTAAAGAAAAAGTAGAGTCACAGCTATAGAAACACTGTGGTTCTCTATGTATAAGGACTTATTAGGTACAATAAATGGCTTCTGCTTCTCCCAGAATGAACACAGATTAAATTTAGTTGTTTAGTTTTTCATTTTTTTCTTTTTTGGGGGTGGTATTCCCCACACTCTTGGCAATATCAGGAATCCAATCCTGGGTCTCACAAATACAAGGAAAGTGCTCCACTACTGACTGCATCCCAAGGCTCCTGTTTTGTTTGGGTTTGGTGCTTTTGGAGGGTCACAACCAGCAAGCTCAGAAGTTACTTCTGGATCTGCACTCAGGAATCACTGCTGGCAGCAGGTATGGGCCAATTGCTCCAGAATTCTTGCTTTGTTTTTTTAATACCCTGAACTGGAGAGACAAAACAATGGGTAGGGCACTTGCCTTGCATGTGGTGGACCTGGGTTTGATCCCTGACACCATCAATTCCCTCCAGGAGTGATTCCTGAGCACAGAGCCAGGAATTAGACTTGAACACCACTGGATAGGAAAGTGGAACATTTAAAACAATGTGGTAATTACAGAAAATGCTCTATCATAAGTAATATAATTACATATGCAAGTTTTGGAGGACAGGTTTAGCTATTCTGGGAGTTTTGTTGTTTTGCCCACTCCCAGCTTAATCTTATTTAAGCCAAAGTTCATTCTAATGAGACCTCTCTTCTATGTAAACACTGCTAGAGGGTGTGGCAGTTACAGAAGTCACCTTGACTGAATAACTTCTGACATATACATCTACTAAGACTTCTATGTTTTCTAGATTGGGCACAGCTCCTCTTTATACCCACTGCACCCAGCGTGGGACAGTTAGAATTTACCAGGAGACTACCACCCTGGCTACGTTGAGACTATAAGCAGGCGAGTGTGACCCTTTCAGTACGAGAACAAGATACTCAGAATCACCCTGGTGCAGATAATAATAAGAAGGACCTTGTGGGTACCATCTAGATTACATGAAGCTCATGAAGTTAAGATGTCTTACTTTATACCAGCCCCTCTCTCCAGTGTTTTACATAAGAGATAATCTTGGTAGAAAGGATTAGACCTTGGCATAACCTTTGTTTATACCTGCATTAAGGTGTGGCACTACACTGTTTAGAGTTCTCTGTTGACATGACCCTCCCAGTTGGATTACTTTGGTGTATATAAGGGGCTGTCTTGAGGCCCCTTCACTTTTGCCTTTTGGGCCTTTTAGCTTTCGGCTTTTGGCTCCTCGGCCTTTTGCTTTTTGGCTTTTGGCTTTTGCTCTTGGGCCTTTTGCTCCTTCTGGGTAGGACTCAGCTCGGGTGAGATCCTCTCTCTTTGGTGGGAGACTTAGGTTCTTTTGTATGGTCTTAAGTTCGGACCAGAGCTAAAGTTTGTTCATTATATTGGAGTGCTGTGGAAGAGCTTTGGTACTATTAAAAGCCATTTTTGGAACTGCACGGACTTGTGAGTTTTCATCTGTTCTCCCGGTGTCCTCGGAGGTAGAAGAGAACCTCTGTCCTGACACTGTCGGGGACCCCGGCGGCATTCCCGACATGCAAGTATTTAATAAACAACAAATCTCTATCCTTCACAATGCCCATCAATTTACCATCTGCTCTGCCTCCATGTAAGCAAAACCTCAGTTTGGGTCTTTAATCTCTCTCCATGCTCACTTCTCACAGCCTTTTTGTTCTTGCGCCTTTCCAGAGCACCAATGCCAAACTAAGCTTCTCCAAACACCATCTTTCTACTTAAACATGCTGTGTATGACAGTTTCCTACAGTCTATTTATCAGACTTTTAACCTCAAAATCTTCATATTACAACCATAACTCACCTTACAAGTTTTATCAATGCTCTCCAAAACATATCATGCCTTTCTTGGTGTATGCTTCTCTCTCTATTGAATCATCCTTTTACTTCTCAGTTTTTTACAACCTAGCCAGAGGGAACAGCCTACACTGATCAAGCAGATGGGTTGGAAATTTTCAGGACACAACTGCGGCACTGCATCTGCAAACCACAGGTACAACACACTGTTGAGTGACACACCCTACTGAGTCTTAGGCTTTGGCTACACTTAGCTTATGTGAAGAGCTACTTCCTTTTAGGGAATCTTTTTAGGGAATTTTTGGAGCAGACACAATGGAAGCTTGGGCAAAATTGGATTGATTCCATAATTTTATACAGCATAAATACTTTTATCATGAACATTATGAATTTTGCTTGCCCCAGTTCTATACTCTTTCTACTCCCACAGGTCCCCACAAGGGACATACATGTAGATATTCCAAGAGTACTTGGCCACAATGGATCAACCATAACGTAATCAGTTCTCCTAGTTCAAAGAGACATGCCAGTGTGCCTCCGGGCAGCGTCTCTGATTCTACAGGTAATGCCAAAGTGAATTATTCTGATGGATTTTTGGACCATAGTGGGATCTAGAGTCTGGAATCAGCTGACTATATATTCATGGTAAGTATTAATGCGATTTTCTACAAATTGCATTCTGAAGTGCATTCTGGTTCAGAGATACAGCCCCTTCCCACTCTGCTAAGGGAGGAGATTTTGTACCTCAGGGAGTCAGCTCTGGCATTTGTGAAGCTTGGAGCCATAGGGCCCACCAGAAGATCTGCATGTCAATAGGGTCATTTACTTGGCTTCATCTCTGGATAGCCCAGCCCATGATGGGCTGAGCTGGAAGGTTTTGGAGGGCTTCTATTTATAAAATAAGGAGAAAGGAGAAAGGGCTTTTGGCCATTTTGGCTTCTCTTTGCTCTCTGCCTCTCCTCTCCACCTCTCTGTTTTCTTCCCTGTTAGGCCTTAGCACATGGTAGCAGCCATTTTGGTCTATGATTCTAAACCTACATGTGGCGGGGCCCAGCTAGGAACCTATAGTCCGGAGTTTTGCTGTTACTGGGTTGTATACCAGAACCTGTGAGAGTAAAGCCTTTTAAAACTGCGCTGGACTCCTGAGTTTTTGCCCATCCCCCATTGGTTTCAGAGGTAGAAGGGAACTCGTTCCCTGATATTGTTGGGACCCCAGCGACTCCCCAACAACACAAAACTGAGTGGAGCTACTGTATTTCCATTTTTTCCAATGCATATGCTATATAGTCAGCAGCGCTCAAAACTCTACTCTTAAAAGAACAATTTTATTACACTTGAGGTTTTAGTAAAATTATATTCATTATATTACCTCATTATAGCATATGAATAATATTTTTAGTAAAAATTAATTTTCCATACAAAGAATTGCTGAGAAGAGGACAGAGTTCCACAATTTCACGTTTTTTTTTAACACCTTGGCTTAAGAGAACAAATCGCCAACAAAAAAGTCATGTTGTGCTTTGACTGAAACAAACAAAAAACGTTTTAAAGCCTGACTCCTCCGCCCCAGATACTAGGATCAATCAGGATTGGGCATGCGCAAGTCAAAACACTACCTGCTGAACAACCATAATTTTTTTTTTTTTTTTTTGGTCACACCCGGCGGCGCTCAGGGGTTACTCCTGGCTCTGCACTCAGGAATCACTCCTGGCGGTGCTCAGGGGACCATATGGGATGCCGGGAAATAGAACCTGGGCCGGCACAGGCCGGCCACGCAAGGCAAACGCCCCTACCCCTGGGCTATCGCTCTGGCCCAACAACCATAATTTTTTAATGTAAATATTTTCCTAATACCTTCATCTTTTTTTGGTTATATTTTATTAAAAAACTTCTAAATATATGTAATCAAGTCTAACAATGCTTTATATCAAATCTGATTTGTGGCAAATCCCCGATGTGAGACATTTTCCTCTAGAATTATAACAGATTTTTAAAAACTTCTTTTCTTATTTTTATTTCTTTTTTTGGTCTTTGGTTTGCAGGCCACACCCACAATGCTGGGGCTATTTCTGGCGTGGTGATCAGGAGTCACTACTGGTGGTGCCAAGGATCGAGTCTGGCACTCCTGCAGGCAAAACATATGACTCACTGAGCTATCTCCCCACTACACAGTTTTATTTTTTGTTAGATTTTTAATACACCCCGTATGCTTTAATCATGCACATATGCTTTAATTACACCAACGTATAGACAGAAATATATACAGAAAAGGTGCAAAATGAACTTTTTCTCCCAAGTATCTAACTATACAAATGCCATTAACAAATGAATCATTTTCTACTGATATGAATTAGTACCTTTGAAATATACTCAGTTTCCCATAAACTGAAGGTTTTTTTGTTTGTTTTGCTTTGCTTTTATGGCAAACACATTTTTATGTTTTTATGTTTTGTTTTTTTTTTTAACTCTAGGACTAAGACCTCTCTATTTAGTTCCCAGGTTAATTTAGTTTAACCTATTCTCAGAACTCTGGTTGACTCTTTCCAAAATCTGAAGGTTCTACTTTAGTATATGTTCAAGATTTTCTTTTAATTAAAAAAAATAACTACAAAGGAAGTTGACTAAACACAGCACTTTTTTTTTTTTTTTTTTTTTTGCTTTTTTGGGTCACATTCGTTCATGAGGCAGTCGGGAGGCATGGTGGGTTCTAGCCTTGGCCCACCACCCCGGCAGAACCTCACAACAAGCCAGACGACCCCCCACCCACTCCACGGGCGCCACCATTTTCCACATCAGAACTTCCCCTCTCTTCAGAACTCCACCCAGCCGACCAGCCCATCACAGCCCGGATCATCGACACCCACCCTGCCGCAGTTTCTTCCTCAATCCGGCCCAGCCATGCTGGTCCAGAGATCTCTTAGACATGGGGCAGAGCGGTTCCTTGCTCTCCCTGTGCCCAGCCGTTCATGAGGCAGTCGGGAGGCATGGTGGGTTCTAGCCTTGGCCCATCACCCCGGCAGAACCTCACAACAAGCCAGACGACCCCCACCCACTCCACGGGCGCCGCCATTTTCCACATCGGACTTCCCTCTCTTCAGAACTCCACCCAGCCGACTAGCCCATCACAGCCCGGATCATCGACACCCACCCTGCCGCAGTTTCTTCCTCAATCCGCCCAGCCTATGCTGGTCCAGAGACTCTTAGACATGGGGCAGAGCGGTTCCTTTGCTCTCCCTGTGCCCAGCCGTTCATGAGGCAGTCGGGGGATGGTGGGTTCTAGCCTTGGCCCATCACCCCGGCAGAACCTCACAACAAGCCAGACGACCCCCACCCGCCCCACGGGCGCCGCCATTTTCCACATCCGACTTCCCTCTCTTCAGAACTCCACCCAGCCGACCAGCCCATCACAGCCCGGATCATCGACACCCACCCTGCCGCAGTTTCTTCCTCAATCCGGCCCAGCTATGCTGGTCCAGAGACTCTTAGACATGGGGCAGAGCGGTTCCTTGCTCTCCCTGTGCCCAGCCGTTCATGAGGCAGTCGGGAGGCATGGTGGGTTCTAGCCTTGGCCCATCACCCCGGCAGAACCTCACAACAAGCCAGACGACCCCCACCCACTCCACGGGCGCCGCCATTTTCCACATCCGGACTTCCCCTCTCTTCAGAACTCCACCCAGCCGACTAGCCCATCACAGCCCGGATCATCGACACCCACCCTGCCGCAGTTTCTTCCTCAATCCGGCCCAGCTATGCTGGTCCAGAGACTCTTAGACATGGGGCAGAGCGGTTCCTTGCTCTCCCTGTGCCCAGCCGTTCATGAGGCAGTCGGGAGGCATGGTGGGTTCTAGCCTTGGCCCATCACCCCGGCAGAACCTCACAACAAGCCAGACGACCCCCCCCCCCCCCTCCACGGGCGCCGCCATTTTCCACATCCGGACTTCCCCTCTCTTCAGAACTCCACCCAGCCGACCAGCCCATCACAGCCCGGATCATCGACACCCACCCTGCCGCAGTTTCTTCCCTCAATCCGGCCCAGCTATGCTGGTCCAGAGACTCTTAGACATGGGGCAGAGCGGTTCCTTGCTCTCCCTGTGCCCAGCCGTTCATGAGGCAGTCGGGAGGCATGGTGGGTTCTAGCCTTGGCCCATCACCCCGCAGAACCTCACAACAAGCCAGACGACCCCCACCCACTCCACGGGCGCTGCCATTTTCCACATCCGGACTTCCCTCTCTTCAGAACTCCACCCAGCCCATCACAGCCCTGCTTGCGCTGCTGCAAGCGGCCAGGTTCATCAATAAATGCTTTATTTAGAGGTGTTTAAAGAATATGCCTCCCGCACGGCAAGCCTAGCAAGCTGCTCGTGTTGTATTTGATATGCCAAATGCCAGTAACAATTATATTAGGTCATTCCCATGACCTAATATAATGGTTTGAGGCTCTTTTATGTTCCTGTAGCAAGCCGATGCCCTTTGCTCTACTGGCATGAGACAGGACATATGGAGATTTTACTGGTGCCCGCTCTAGCAAATAGATGATTAACGGGAAGATCGTGATCGTGATC
>JAJIBD010004008.1:0-21336 GCA_021461705.1 Cryptotis parvus
TCCAGCCATATGATAAGTGTATAACATAAAGAAGCACTGACAGGGACAATTATGGATAATTTGTCTAGTGTGTCTCCAGGGAATACCATGGTGTTGCTAGGACTCCTAAGGGCCGCTGCATCTTGCTCTGGATTGCCTCCTCAGATCACTTCGTGATAGGGGCGAGTCTAAATGTGGCAGTTTATCTGACCATGTATGCTGTACTAGCGGTATAAATATTCTCCCAAGCTACCACAATCATCATGGGACTAGCTAGATCTTACCAGCATATTAGCCTGGCCATGGACCCTAATAATTAGGACGAGAGAGAAATGCTGTTTGCTTCCCAAACAAGCAAATGGCACCCTGACATACTCAAAGGCAACCAAATATAAAAACTACAATGAAGTAGAAGAGACTTGTGAAGGCTTGGAGAAATATTTAACTGGCATTAGTTATTAGTCATTGTGCATAGAGACATGCCATCTCAGAACCACCCTTCTCTACCCTATAAAGGCATTCCCAGGCAGATCTTGGCTCAAAACATTAGCATACTAAAGGCCTAGGTGAGGTGCAGGAGGGATTACCCTAAGGGGCATTTGACTCTCCCTGCTTTCCATAACACTGGGAGGAAGGCCAGAATGGCAGAGGTATAAAAATAGCCTGTTTTCTCTCCTCACACGCTTCTTTTTGTGAGCACTCACTTTGTGAGCTTGACCCTTCTTGGAAGTCTTGTCTTCTTCCCTTTACAAAGCTTTACACGTGGTGGCTGCCATCTTGGCCTACACGTGGCTGGGGTTCTAGCCAGGAATCCTAAGCACCGGGCTTTTCCTTTTGCTGATTTGTATGCCTGAACCTGCGATAAGTAAGGCCCTTTTTTTTTTTTTTAAACAGATGTTCATTTTATTTTTTTTTAAAATTTTTTTATTTTTACAATTACAAAGATATACAATTAAAAAAGTCCATATTTGGGTTTTGGTCATACAGTGTTTCCCTCTTGCCCCATCCCAATGCCATTCTCTACCACCAACATCCCGGTTTCCTCCACACCTCCCCCAGCCCTCCTAAAACTGCATCAGATTCCTGAGTTTTCATCCATTCCTCGGGCCGGTTCGGAGGTAGATGGAACTTCGCTTCCCGGCACTGTCGGGGACCCCAGCGGCAGCGCCGGACACCATGGTGTACATGAAGGTGGCAGGCATTTATATGTAGAATCTGGTGATCTTCCTCTTTTGATTTAAATACTGGTGTTACGAAGAGATGTGCTGCTTCATTTCCTCAAACTATCACCCCCTGGAAGCAGGCTATGAGACTAGATGTTGGAGATGTATGGAATGTTTTTCTTTTTTTCTGGAGAGATCTTGTAGTTAATAGAGTAGACCTGAATTATAGGATTATGGGCATTTAAAAGCAATGACAATTCCAGGAAATAAACCAACTATATCCGCAGAATCACTCACTACATTACATGGGCCAAATCTAGGGCAAGTAAATATAACAGTGTCTCCCTGTTCCACTTGTTGAACATATTTATAATTGGTGTGCATAGCAGTGGTCAATGAAGGACTAGTAATTTCGCCCCATCCAGATGAGAAGCCATCAATAAAATACACTGGAGCATCAGTAATGGGCGAGGAGGTGACAATAGTGGTTATGAAAAAGTGTACTTTTTAGAAATTCCAAGGTTTGGGGGGTGGAGCGAAGAGCCCAGTGGGTAGGGCGTTAGCCTTAGCATGCGGCCTTGTGGGCCCCGAAGTTCGATCCCCAGCATTCGATATGGTCCTCGAGCACCACCAGAAGTAATTCCTGAGTGCAGAGCCAAAAGTAGCCCCTGATCATCGCCCGGTGTGACACCCCCAAAAAAAAGCAAAAAAAAACCAAGAAATTCCAAGGATTTTCCAGCTGGATAATGATAAGATATTTCTCCTGAGAGTACTGGAGAATTAAATCTCTGAAATTATCACAAGCTAGCAAGTATCATCCATGTAGTGAATGATGTGTGCACCAGAAATTTAGCACAAGTTGGTCAAAAAACCTCATCAACCAAGCTTTGACACATTGTAGGTGTAATAGTCATTCCTGGTGCCGCGGGAACGCACCTGGTGGGAAGAATGCAGAGATCTGCTGGGCGACAGGGCTGGATGGCGTCAGAGGGAGTTCCTGCGCCGATGGGTGGGGGTCGCTCCCCTCCTGGAAGCTGGAGCCTTTTCTCCTGGAGCCCAGAGGTCAGGGGCCGCCGCCCGAGAAGCACCTGGTGGGAAGAGCCCTGAGATCTGCTGGGCGTCAGGGCTGGATGGCATCAGAGGGAGTTCCTGCGCCGATGGGTGGGGGTCGCTCCCCTCCTGGAAGCTGGAGCATTTTCTCCTGGAGCCTAGTCGTCAGGGGGCCGCCGCCATGGGACAAACCTGGTGGGAAGAGCGCGGGAGATCTGCTGGGCATCGGGGCTGGATGGCGTCAGAGGGAGTTCCTGCGCCGATGGGTGGGGGGGTCGCTCCCGTCCTGGAAGCTGGAGCCTTTTTCTCCTGGAGCCCAGTGGTCAGGGGCCGCCGCCCTGGGACCACACCTGAGTGGGGAAGAGCGGAGATCTGCTGGGCGTCAGGGCTGGATGGCGTCAGAGGGAGTTCCCGCCGATGGGTGGGGGGTCCCTCCCTCCTGGAACCTGGAGCCTTTTCTCCTGGAGCCCAGTGGTCAGGGGCTGGCCAGCGGGGAACGCACCTGGTGGGAAGAGCCCGGAGATCTGCTGGGCGACGGGGGCTGGATGGCATCAGAGGGGAGTTCCTGCGCAGATGGGTGGGGGGTCGCTCCCCTCCTGGAAGCTGGAGCCTTTTCTCCTGGAGCCCAGTGGTCAGGGGCCGCCGCCAGGGACGCACCTGGTGGGAAGAGCCCTGAGATCTGCTGGGCGTCGGGGCTGGATGGCGTCAGAGGGAGTTCCTGCGCCGATGGGTGGGGGGTCGCTCCCATCCTGGAAGCTGGAGCCTTTTCTCCTGGAGCCCAGTGTTCAGGGGGCCGCCGCCGCTGGGACGCACCTGGTGGGAGCAGCGAGGAGATCTGCTGGGCGTCGGGGCTGGATGGCGTCAGAGGGAGTTCCTGCGCCGATGGGTGGGGGGGTCCCTCCCCTCTTGGAAGCTGGAGCCTTTTCTCCTGGAGCCCAGTGGTCAGGGGCCGCCGCGCGGGAACGCACCTGGTGGGAAGAGCGCGGAGATCTGCTGGGCGTCAGGGCTGGAATGCGTCAGAGGGAGTTCCTGCGCCGATGGGTGGGGGGTCGCTCCCCACCTGGAAGCTGGAGCCTTTTCTCCTGGAGCCCAGTGGTCAGGGTCCGCCACCAGGGAACGCACCTGGTGGGAAGAGCACGCGGAGATCTGCTGGGCGTCGGGGCTGGATGGCGTCAGAGGGAGTTCCTGCGCCGATGGGTGGGTGTCGCTCCCCTCCTGGAAGCTGGAGCCTTTTCTCTCTGGAGCCCAGTGGTCAGGGGCTGCCGCCGCGGGAATGCACCAGGTGGGAAGAGCTGGGAGATCTGCTGGGCGTCGGGGCTGGATGGCGTCAGAGGAGTTCCTGCGCCGATGGGTGGGGGGTCGCTCCCCTCCTGGAAGCTGGAGCCTTTTCTCCTGGAGCCCAGTGGTCAGGCGCCGCCGCCTGAGGCAGCACCTGGTGGGAAGAGCCATGAGATCTGCTGGGCGTCGGGGCTGGATGGCGTCAGAGGGAGTTCCTGCGCCGATGGGTGGGGGTCGCTCCCCTCCTGGAAGCTGGAGCCTTTTCTCCTGGAGCCCAGTGGTCAGGGGGCCGCCGCCGCGTGACGCACCTGGTGGGAAGAGCGCGGAGATCTGCTGGGCGTCAGGGCTGGATGGCGTCAGAGGGGAGTTCCTGCGCCGATGGGTGGGGGGTGCGCTCCCCTCCTGGAAGCTGGAGCCTTTTCTCCTGGAGCCCAGTGGTCAGGGGCTGCCGCCACAGGAACGCACCTGGTGGGAAGAGCGTGGAGATCTGCTGGGCGTCAGGGCTGGATGGCGTCAGAGGGAGTTCCTGCGCCGATGGGTGGGGGTCACTCCCCTCCTGGAAGCTGGATCCTTTTCTCCTGGAGCCCAGTGGTCAGGGGCCGCCGCCACGAGGCACCTAGTGGGAAGAGCACGCGGAGATCTGCTGGGCGTCGAGGCTGGATGGCGTCAGAGGGAGTTCCTGCGCCGATGGGTGGGGGTCGCTCCCCTCCTGGAAGCTGGAGCCTTTTCTCCTGGAGCCCAGTGGACTGGGGCTGCCCCGGGAAGCACCTGGTGGGAAGAGCGCGGAGATCTGCTGGGCGTCGGGGCTGGATGGCGTCAGAGGGAGTTCCTGTGCCGATGGGTGGGGGTCGCTCCCCTCCTGGAAGCTGGAGCCTTTTTCTCCTGGAGCCCAGTGGTCAGGGGCCGCCACCGCGAGGCACCCTGGTGAGAAGAGCAGAGATCTGCTGGGCGTCGGGGGCTGGATGGCGTCAGAGGGAGTTCCTGCGCTGATGGGTGGGGGTCGCTCCCCTCCTGGAAGCTGGAGCCTTTTCTCCTGGAGCCCAGTGGTCAGGGGGCTGCCGCCGTGGGATGCACCTGGTGGGAAGAGCCCGGAGATCTGCTGGGCGTCGGGGCTGGATGGCGTCAGAGGGAGTTCCTGCGCCGATGGGTGGGGGGTCGCTCCCCTCCTGGAAGCTGGAGCCTTTTCTCCTGGAGCCCAGTGGTCAGGGGCTGCCGCCGCGGGATGCACCTGGTGGGAAGAGCCCGGAGATCTGCTGGGCGTCGGGGCTGGATGGCGTCAGAGGGAGTTCCTGCGCCGATGGGTGGGGGTCGCTCCCCTCCTGGAAGCTGGAGCCTTTTCTCCTGGAGCCCAGTGGTCAGGGGCCGCCGCGCGGGAACGCACCTGGTGGGAGAGAGCGGAGATCTGCTGGGCGTCGGGGCTGGATGGCGTCAGAGGGAGTTCCTGCGCCGATGGGTGGGGGGTCGCTCCCCTCCTGGAAGCTGGAGCCTTTTCTCCTGGAGCCCAGTGGTCAGGGGCCGCCCGCTGGGAGCGCACCTGGTGGGAAGAGCGCGGAGATCTGCTGCGGCGTCAGGGCTGGATGGCGTCAGAGGGAGTTCCTGCGCCGATGGGTGGGGGTCGCTCCCCTCCTGGAAGCTGGAGCCTTTTCTCCTGGAGCCCAGTGGTCAGGGCCTGCCCAGCGGGAAAGCACCTGGTGGGAAGAGCGCGGAGATCTGCTGGGCGTCGGGGCTGGATGGCGTCAGAGGGAGTTCCTGCGCCGATGGGTGGGGGTCGCTCCCCTCCTGGAAGCTGGAGCCTTTTCTCCTGGAGCCCAGTGGTCAGGGGCCGCCGCTGCGGGAACGCACCTGGTGGGAAGAGCAGCGGAGATCTGCTGGGCGTCGGGGCTGGATGGCGTCAGAGGGAGTTCCTGCGCCGATGGGTGGGGGGTCGCTCCCCTCCTGGAAGCTGGAGCCTTTTCTCCTGGAGCCCAGTGGTCAGGGGCCGCCGCCGTGGGAACGCACCTGGTGGGAAGAGCGGGAGATCTGCTGGGCGTCGGGGCTGGATGGCGTCAGAGGGAGTTCCTGCGCCGATGTGGGGGGTCGCTCCCCTCCTGGAAGCTGGAGCCTTTTCTCCTGGAGCCCAGTGGTCAGGGCGCCACCGCCGGGAACGCACCTAGTGGGAAGAGAGCGGGAGATCTGCTGGGCGTCGGGGCTGGATGGCGTCAGAGGGAGTTCCTGCGCCGATGGGTGGGGGTCGCTCCCCTCCTGGAAGCTGGAGCCTTTTCTCCTGGAGCCCAGTGTTCAGGGGCTGCCGCCTGGGCACGCACCTGGTGGGAAGAGCGCGGAGATCTGCTGGGCGTCGGGGCTGGATGGCGTCAGAGGGAGTTCCTGCGCCCGATGGGAGGGGGTCGCTCCCCCTCCTGGAAGCTGGAGCCTTTTCTCCTGGAGCCCAGTGGTCAGGGGCCGCAGCCCTGGGAACGCACCTGGTGGGAAGAGCGCGGAGATCTGCTTGGCGTCGGGGCTGGATGGCGTCAGAGGGGAGTTCCTGCGCCGATGGGTGGGGGGCGCTCCCCACCTGGAAGCTGGAGCCTTTTCTCCTGGAGCCCAGTGGTCAGGGGCTGCCGCCGCGAGACGCACCTGGTGGGAAGAGCAAGGAGATCTGCTGGGCGTCGGGGCTGGATGGCGTCAGAGAGAGGAGTTCCTGCGCCGATGGGTGGGGGTCGCTCCCCCTCCTGGAAGCTGGAGCCTTTTCTCCTGGAGCCCAGTGGTCAGGGGCCGCCGCGCGAGCGCACCTGGTGGGAAGAGAGCGGAGATCTGCTGGGCGTCAGGGGCTGGATGGCGTCAGAGGGAGTTCCTGCGCCGATGGGTGGGGGGTCGCTCCCCTCCTGGAAGCTGGAGCCTTTTCTCCTGGAGCCCAGTGGTCAGGGGCTGCCGCCGCGGGACGCACCTGGTGGGAAGAGCCCGGAGATCTGCTGGGCGTCGGGGCTGGATGGCGTCAGAGGGGAGTTCCTGCGCCGATGGGTGGGGGTCGCTCCCCTCCTGGAAGCTGGAGCCTTTTCTCCTGGAGCCCAGTGGTCAGGGGCCGCCGCCGGGAACGCACCTGGTGGAAGAGCGCGGAGATCTGCTGGGCGTCGGGGCTGGATGGCGTCAGAGGGAGTTCCTGCGCCGATGGGTGGGGGGTCGCTCCCCTCCTGGAAGCTGGAGCCTTTTCTCCTGGAGCCCAGTGGTCAGGGGCCGCCGCCGCGGGAGCGCACCTGGTGGGAAGAGAGCGGAGATCTGCTGGGCGTCAGGGCTGGATGGCGTCAGAGGGAGTTCCTGCGCCGATGGGTGGGGGTCGCTCCCCTCCTGGAAGCTGGAGCCTTTTCTCCTGGAGCCCAGTGGTCAGGGGCCGCCGCCGCGGGACGCACCTGGTGGGAAGAACCCGGAGATCTGCTGGGCGTCGGGGCTGGATGGCGTCAGAGGGAGTTCCTGCGCCGATGGGTGGGGGTCGCTCCCCTCCTGGAAGCTGGAGCCTTTTCTCCTGGAGCCCAGTGGTCAGGGTCCGCCGCCAGGGAACGCACCTGGTGGGAAGAGCGGAGATCTGCTGGGCATCGGGGCTGGATGGCGTCAGAGGGAGTTCCTGCGCCGATGGGTGGGGGTCGCTCCCCTCCTGGAAGCTGGAGCCTTTTCTCCTGGAGCCCAGTGGTCAGGGGCCGCCGCCGCGAGGAACGCACCTGGTGGGAAGAGCAGGAGATCTGCTGGGCGTCGGGGCTGGATGGCGTCAGAGGGAGTTCCTGCGCCGATGGGTGGGGGGTCGCTCCCCTCCTGGAAGCTGGAGCCTTTTCTCCTGGAGCCCAGTGGTCAGGGGGCCGCCGCCACAGGAACGCACCTGGTGGGAAGAGCGCGGAGATCTGCTGGGCGTCGGGGCTGGATGGCGTCAGAGGGAGTTCCTGCGCCGATGGGTGGGGGTCGCTCCCCTCCTGGAAGCTGGAGCCTTTTCTCCTGGAGCCCAGTGGTCAGGGGCCGCCGCCGCTGGGAACGCACCTGGTGGGAAGAGAGCGGGAGATCTGCTGGGCGTCGGGGCTGGATGGCGTCAGAGGGAGTTCCTGCGCCGATGGGTGGGGGTCGCTCCCCTCCTGGAAGCTGGAGCCTTTTCTCCTGGAGCCCAGTGGTCAGGGCTGCCGCCACAGGGAGCGCACCTGGTGGGAAGAGCGCGGAGATCTGCTGGGCGTCAGGGCAGGATGGCGTCAGAGGGAGTTCCCTGCGCCGATGGGTGGGGGGTCGCTCCCCTCCTGGAAGCTGGAGCCTTTTCTCCTGGAGCCCAGTGGTCAGGGGCCGCCGCCGAGAGCACCTGGTGGGAGGCGCGAGAGATCTGCTGGGCGTCGGGGCTGGATGGCGTCAGAGGGAGTTCCTGCGCCGATGGGTGGGGGGTCGCTCCCCCTCCTGGAAGCTGGAGCCTTTTCTCCTGGAGCCCAGTGGTCAGGGGCCGCCACCGCGGGAATGCACCTGGTGGGAAGAGCGCGGAGATCTGCTGGGCGTCGGGGCTGGATGGCGTCAGAGGGAGTTCCTGCGCCGATGGGTGGGGGTCGCTCCCCTCCTGGAAGCTGGAGCCTTTTCTCCTGGAGCCCAGTGGTCAGGCCGCCGCCGCGGGAGCGCACCTGGTGGGAAGAGCGTGGAGATCTGCTGGGCGTCGGGGCTGGATGGCGTCAGAGGGAGTTCCTGCGCCGATGGATGGGGGTCGCTCCCCTCCTGGAAGCTGGAGCCTTTTCTCCTGGAGCCCAGTGGTCAGGGGCTGCCGCCGCGAGACGCACCTGGTGGGAAGAGCGGAGATCTGCTGGGCGTCAGGGCTGGATGGCGTCAGAGGGAGTTCCTGCGCCGATGGGTGGGGGTTGCTCCCCTCCTGGAAGCTGGAGCCTTTTCTCCTGGAGCCCAGTGGTCAGGGGCCGCCGCCGCGAGGCACCTGGTGGGAAGAGCAAGGAGATCTGCTGGGCGTCGGGGCTGGATGGCGTCAGAGGGAGTTCCTGCGCCGATGGGTGGGGGGTCGCTCCCCTCCTGGAAGCTGGAGCCTTTTCTCCTGGAGCCCAGTGGTCAGGGGCCGCCCAAGCGAGGCACCTGGTGGGAAGAGCGCGGAGATCTGCTGGGCGTCGGGGCTGGATGGCGTCAGAGGGGAGTTCCTGCGCCGATGGGTGGGGGTCGCTCCCCTCCTGGAAGCTGGAGCCTTTTCTCCTGGAGCCCAGTGGTCAGGGCCTACCCATGCGGTAACGTACCTGGTGGGAAGAGCAGGAGATCTGCTGGGCGTCGGGGCTGGATGGCGTCAAAGGGAGTTCCTGCGCCGATGGGTGGGGGTCGCTCCCCTCCTGGAAGCTGGAGCCTTTTCTCCTGGAGCCCAGTGGCCAGGGTCCGCCGCTGGGGGAATGCACCTGGTGGGAAGGCGAGGAAGAGCGCGGAGATCTGCTGGGCGTCGGGGCTGGATGGCGTCAGAGGGAGTTCCTGCGCCCGATGGGTGGGGGTCGCTCCCCTCCTGGAAGCTGGAGCCTTTTCTCCTGGAGCCCAGTGGTCAGGGGCGCCCGCCGTGGGAACGCACCTGGTGAGAAGAGAGCAGAGATCTGCTGGGCATCAGGGCTGGATGGCGTCAGAGGGGAGTTCCTGCGCCGATTTTGGGGGTCGCTCCCCTCCTGGAAGCTGGAGCCTTTTCTCCTGGAGCCCAGTGGTCAGGGGCCACCGCCGCGGGAACGCACCTGGTGGGAAGAGAGCGGAGATCTGCTGGGCGTCAGGGCTGGATGGCGTCAGAGGGAGTTCCTGCGCCGATGGGTGGGGGTCGCTCCCCTCCTGGAAGCTGGAGCCTTTTCTCCTGGAGCCCAGTGGTCAGGGGCTGCCGCCACAGAAGCACCTGGGTGGGAAGAGCGCGGAGATCTGCTGGGCGTCGGGGCTGGATGGCGTCAGAGGGAGTTCCTGCGCCAATGGGTGGGTTCGCTCCCCTCCTGGAAGCTGGAGCCTTTTCTCCTGGAGCCCAGCAGTGAGGGGCCGCAGCCCTGGGACGCACCTAGTGGGAAGAGCGCGGAGATCTGCTTGGCGTCGGGGCTGGATGGCGTCAGAGGGAGTTCCTGCGCCGATGGGTGGGGGGCGCTCCCCTCCTGGAAGCTGGAGCCTTTTCTCCTGGAGCCCCCAGTGGTCAGGGGCCGCCGCCGCAGGAAGCCACCTGGTGGGAAGAGCACGGAGATCTGCTGGGCATCAGGGCTGGATGGCATCAGAGGGAGTTCCTGCGCCGATGGGTGGGGGTCGCTCCCCTCCTGGAAGCTGGAGCCTTTTCTCCTGGAGCCCAGTGGTCAGGGGCCGCCGCCGCGTGGACACACCTGGTGGGAAGAGCGCGGAGATCTGCTGGGCGTTGGGGCTGGATGGCGTCAGAGGGAGTTCCTGCGCTGATGGGTGGGGGGTCGCTCCCACTCCTGGAAGCTGGAGCCTTTTCTCCTGGAGCCCAGTGGTCAGGGGCCGCCGCCCTGGGAACACACCTGGTGGGAAGAGCGTGGAGATATGTTGGGCCTCGGGGCTGGATGGCATCAGAAGGAGTTCCCGTGCCGATGGGTGGGGGGTCGCTCACCTCCTGGAAGCTGGAGCCTTTTCTCCTGGAGCCCAGTGGTCAGGGTTTGCTGCCGCGGGGAATGAACCTGCTGGGAAAAGCCCTGAGATCTGCTGGGCGTCGGGGCTGGATGGTGTCAGAGGGGAGTTCCTGCGCCGATGGGTGGGGGGTCGCTCCCCTCCTGGAAGCTGGAGCCTTTTCTCCTGGAGCCCAGTTGCCAGGGTCCACCGCCTCGGGAACGCACCTGGTGGGAAGAGCACGGGAGATCTGTTGGGCGTTGGGGCTGGATGGCGTCAGAGCGGAGTTCCTGCGCCGATGGGTGGGGGGTCGCTCCCCTCCTGGAAGCTGGAGCCTTTTCTCCTGGAGCCCAGTGGTCAGGGGTCACCGCTGCTGGAACGCACCTGGTGGGAAGAGAGCGGAGATCTGCTGGGCGTCAGGGCTGGATGGCGTCAGAGGGAGTTCCTGCGCCGATGGGTGGGGGTCGCTCCCCTCCTGGAAGCTGGAGCCTTTTCTCCTGGAGCCCAGTGTTCAGGGGCCGCCGCCACGAGGCACGCACCTGGTGGGAAGAGCGCGGAGATCTGCTGCGGCGTCAGAGGGAGTTCCTGCGCCTATGGGTGGGGGTCGCTGCCCTCCTGGAAGCTGGAGCCTTTTCTCCTGGAGCCCAGTGGTCAGGGGCCGCTGCCGCGGAAGCACCTCGTGGGAAGAGCACGGGAGATCTGCTGGGCGTCGAGGGCTGGATGGCGTCAGAGGGAGTTCCTGCGCCGATGGGTGGGGGGTCGCTCCCCTCCTGGAAGCTGGAGCCTTTTCTCCTGGAGCCCAGTGGTCAGGGTCTACCCCTGCGGTAATGCACCTGGTGGGAAGAGCGCGGAGATCTGCTGGGCGTCGGGGCTGGATGGCGTCAGAGGGAGTTCCTGCGCCGATGGGTGGGGGGTCGCTCCCCTCCTGGAAGCTGGAGCCTTTTCTCCTGGAGCCCAGTTGTCAGGGGCCGCCGCCGCTGGAATGCACCTGGTGGGAAAGTGGGGAGCGGAGATCTGCTGGGCGTTGGGGCTGGATGGCGTCAGAGGGAGTTCCTGCGCCGATGGGTGGGCGTCGCTCCCCTCCTGGAAGCTGGAGCCTTTTCTCCTGGAGCCCAGTGGTCAGGGGCCGCCGCCGTGTGCGCACCTGGTGTGGAGAGAGCGCAGGAGATCTGCTGGGCGTCAGGGGCTGGATGGCGTCAGAGGGAGTTCCTGCGCCGATGGTTGGGGGTCGCTCCCTTCCTGGAAGCTGGAGCCTTTTCTCCTAGGAGCCCAGTGTTCAGGACCTGCCGCCACAGGAACGCACCTGGTGGGAAGAGCGTGGAGATCTGCTGCTGGGCGTCAGAGGGAGTTCCTGCGCCGATGGGTGGGGGTCGCTCCCCTCCTGGAAGCTGGAGCCTTTTCTCCTGGAGCCCAGTGGTCAGGGCTGCCGCCGCGGGGAATGCACCTGGTGGAAGAGGCGCGGAGATCTGCTGGGCGTCGGGGCTGGATGGCGTCAGAGGGAGTTCCTGCGCCGATGGGTGGGGGTCGCTCCCCTCCTGGAAGCTGGAGCCTTTTCTCCTGGAGCCCAGTGGCCAGGGGCCGCCGCCGGGAACGCACCTGGAGGGAAGAGCACGGGAGATCTGTTGGGCGTTGGGGCTGGATGGCGTCAGAGGGAGTTCCTGCGCCCGATGGGTGGGGGTCGCTCCCCTCCTGGAACCTGGAGCCTTTTCTCTCTGGAGCCCAGTCGTCAGGGGTTGCCGCCGGGAAGGCACCTGGTGGGAAGAGAGCAGAGATCTGCTGGGCGTCAGGGCTGGATGGCGTCAGAGGGAGTTCCTGCACCGATGGGTGGGGGGTCGCTCCCCTCCTGGAAGCTGGAGCCTTTTCTCCTGGAGCCCAGTGGTCAGGGGCTGCCGCCAAGGAACGCACCTGGTGGGAAGAGCATGGAGATCTGCTGGGCGTCGGGGCTGGATGGCGTCAGAGGGACTTCCTGCGCCGATGGGTGGGGGGTCGCTCCCCTCCTGGAAGCTGGAGCCTTTTTTCCTGGAGCCCAGTGGTCACGGGCCGCCGCGCAGAGCGCACCTAGTGGGAAGAGCCGCGGAGATCTGCTGGGCGTCGGGGCTGGATGGCGTCAGAGGGAGTTCCTGCGCCGATGGGTGGGGGTCGCTCCCCCCCTGGAAACCTGGAGCCTTTTCTCCTGGAGCCCAGTGGTCTGGGGCCGCCGCCGGGGGAACGCACCTGGTGGGAAGAGCGCGGAGATCTGCTGGGCGTCGGGGCTGGATGGCGTCAGAGGGAGTTCCTGCGCCGATGGGTGGGGTCGCTCCCCTCCTGGAAGCTGGAGCCTTTTCTTCAGGAGCCCAGTGGTCAGGGGCCGCCACCGGAGCGCACCTGGTGGGAAGAACAAGGAGATCTGCTGGGCGTTGGGGTGGGTGGCGTCAGAGGGAGTTCCCTGCGCCGATGGGTGGGGGTCGCTCCCCTCCTGGAAGCTGGAGCCTTTTCTCCTGGAGCCCAGTGGTCAGGGGCCGCCGCCAGGAACGCACCTGGTGGGAAGAGAACAGAGATCTGCTGGGCGTCAGCGCTGGATGGCGTCAGAGGGAGTTCCTGCGCCGATGGGGGGGGTTGCTCCCCCTCCTGGAAGCTGGAGCCTTTTCTCCTGGAGCCCAGTGTTCAGGGGCCGCCGCCACGGAGGCACCTGGTGGGAAGCGCGGAGATCTGCTGGGCGTCAGAGGGAGTTCCTGCGCCGATGGGTGGGGGTCGCTCCCCTCCTGGAAGCTGGAGCCTTTTCTCCTGGAGCCCAGTGGTCAGGCGCCGCCACGGGAACGCACCTTGTGGGAAGAGCACGGAGATCTGCTGGGCGTCGGGGCTGGATGGCGTCAGAGGGAGTTCCTGCGCCCGATGGGTGGGGGTCGCTCCCCTCCTGGAAGCTGGAGCCTTTTCTCCTGGAGCCCAGTGGTCAGGGGCCACCCCTGCGGTAATGCACCTAGAGGGAAGAGCGCGGAGATCTGCAGGCGTCGGGGCTGGATGGCGTCAAAGGGAGTTCCTGCGCCGATGGGTGGGGGTCGCTCCCCTCCTGGAAGCTGGAGCCTTTTCTCCTGGAGCCCAGTGGTCAGGGGCCGCCGCCCTGGGTACGCTAGTGGGGGAAGAGCCAGATGGGAGCGCGGAGATCTGCTGGGCGTTGGGGCTGGATGGCGTCAGAGGGAGTTCCTGCGCCGATGGGTGGGCGTCGCTCCCACTCCTGGAAGCTGGAGCCTTTTCTCCTGGAGCCCAGTGGTCAGGGGCCGCCGCTGTAGTGCACCTGGTGGGGAGAGCGCAGAGATCTGCTGGGCATCAGGGCTGGATGGCGTCAGAGGGAGTTCCAGCGCTGATGGGTGGGGATCGCTCCCCCTCCTGGAATCTGGAGCCTTTTCTCCTAGGAGCCCAGTGTTCAGGGCCTGCCGCCACAGGAGGCACCTGGTGGGAAGAGCGCGGGGATCTGCTGGGCCCCCGGGGGCGTCAGAGGGACTTCCTGCGCCCGATGGGTGGGGTCGCTCCCCTCCTGGAAGCTGGAGCCTTTTCTTCTGGAGCCCAGTGGTCAGGGGCCGCCGCCGGGGAATGCACCTGGTGGGAGGGCGCGGAGATCTGCTGGGCGTCGGGGCTGGATGGCGTCAGAGGGAGTTCCCTGCGCCGATGGGTGGGGGTCGCTCCCCTCCTGGAAGCTGGAGCCTTTTCTCCTGGAGCCCAGTGGTCACGGGCCGCACGCAGAGGAATGCACCTGGTGGGAAGAGCGCGGAGATCTGCTGGGCGTCGGGGCTGGATGGCGTCAGAGGGACTTCCTGCGCCGATGGGTGGGGGTCGCTCCCCTCCTGGAAGCTGGAGCCTTTTCTCCTGGAGCCCAGTGGTCAGGGGCGCCGCCAGCGGGGCACCTGGTGGGAAAGAGCGGAGATCTGCTGGGCGTCGGGGCTGGATGGCGTCAGAGGGAGTTCCTGTGCCGATGGGTGGGGTCGCTCCCCTCCTGGAAGCTGGAGCCTTTTCTCCTGGAGCCCAGTGGCCAGGGGCCGCCGGGAACACACCTGGTGGGAAGAGCGCGGAGATCTGCTGGGCGTCGGGGCTGGATGGCGTCAGAGGGAGTTCCCTGTGCCGATGGGTGGGGGTCGCTCCCCCTCCTGGAAGCTGGAGCCTTTTCTCCTGGAGCCCAGTGCTCAGGGTCCACCGCCACAGGAACGCACCTGGTGGGAAGAGCGCGGAGATCTGTTGGGCGTCGGGGGCTGGATGGCATCAGAGGGAGTTCCTGCGCCGATGGGTGGGGGTCGCTCCCCTCCTGGAAGCTGGAGGCTTTTCTCCTGGAGCCCAGTGGTCAGGGGCCGCCGCCCGGGAATGCACCTGGTGGGAGGAGCGCGGAGATCTGCTGGGCTTTGGGACTGGATGGCGTCAGAGGGACCTCCCTGCGCCGATGGGTGGGGGTCGCTCCCCTCCTGGAAGCTGGAGCCTTTTCTCCTGGAGCCCAGTGGTCACGGGCCGCCACCGCGAACGCACCTGGTGGAAGAGCGCGGAGATCTGCTGGGCATCAGGGCTGGATGGCGTCAGAGTGAGTTCCTGTGCCGATAAGTGGGGTCGCTCCCCTCCTGGAAGCTGGAGCCTTTTCTCCTGGAGCCCAGTGGTCTGGGGCTGCCACCGCGGGGAACGCACCTGGTGGGAAGAGCGGAGATCTGCTGGGCGTCGGGGCTGGATGGCGTCAGAGGGAGTTCCTGCGCCGATGGGTGGGGGTCGCTCCCCCCTCATGGAAGCTGGAGCCTTTTCTCCTGGAGCCCAGTGTTCAGGGCCGCCGCCACAGGAACGCACCTGGTGGGAAGCGTGGAGATCTGCTGGGCGTCAGGGCTGGATGGCGTCAGAGGGAGTTCCTGTGCCGATGGGTGGGGGTCGCCTCCCTTCCTGGAAGCTGGAGCCTTTTCTCCTGGAGCCCAGTGGTCAGGGGCTGCCGCCAGGGAACGCACCTGGTGGGAAGTCGCGGAGATCTGCTGGGCGTCGGGGCTGGATGGCGTCAGATGGAGTTCCTGTGCCGATGGGTGGGGTTCGCTCCCCCTCCTGGAAGCTGGAGCCTTTTCTCCTGGAGCCCAGTTGTCAGGGGCCGCCGCCACGAGGCACCTGGTGGGAAGAGCAAGGAGATCTGCTGGGCGTCGGGGCTGGATGGCGTCAGAGGGAGTTCCTGTGCCATGGGTGGGGGTCGCTCCCCCTCTGGAAGCTAGAGCCTTTTCTCCTGGAGCCCAGTGGTCAGGGGCTGCCGCGCGAGAAACACACTTGGTGGGAAGAGCGCGGAGATCTGCTGGGCGTCGGGGCTGGATGGCGTCAGAGGGATTTCCTGCGCCGATGGGTGGGGGTCGCTCCCCTCCTGGAAGCTGGAGCCTTTTCTCCTTGGAGCCCAGTCGTCCAGGGGCCGCCGTGCGGGAATGCACCTGGTGGGAAGAGCGCGGAGATCTGCTGGGCATCGGGGCTGGATGGCGTCAGAGGGAGTTCCTGTGCCGATGGGTGGGGTCGCTCCCCTTCTGGAAGCTGGAGCCTTTTCTCCTGGAGCCAAGTGTTCAGGGTCCGCCGCCCATGAGCGCACCTGGTCGGAAGAGCGCGGAGATCTGCTGGGCGTCGGGGCTGGATGGCGTCAGAGGGACTTCCTGCGCCGATGGGTGGGGATCGCTCCCCTCCTGGAAGCTGGAGCCTTTTCTTCTGGAGCCCAGTGGTCAGGGGCCGCCGCCCAGGAACGCACCTGGTGGGAAGAGCGCGGAGATCTGCTGGGCGTTGGGGCTGGATGGCGTCAGAGGAGACTTCCTGCTCCGATTGGTGGGGGTCGCTCCCCTCCTGGAAGCTGGAGCCTTTTCTCCTGGAGCCCAGTGGTCACTGGCTGCCGCCAGGGAACGCACCTAGTGGGAAGAGCGCGGAGATCTGCTGGGCGTCGGGGCTGGATGGCGTCAGAGGGAGTTCCTGTGCCGATGGGTGGGGGTTGCTCCCCCTCCTGGAAGCTGGAGCCTTTTCTCCTGGAGCCCAGTGGTCAGGGGCCGCCGCCGCGGGGAACGCACCTGTTGGGAAGAGAAAGGAGATCTGCTGGGCGTCGGGGCTGGATGGCGTCAGAGGGAGTTTCTGCGCCGATGGGTGGGGGTCGCTCCCCCTCCTGGAAGCTCGAGCCTTTTCTCCTGGAGCCCAGTGGTCAGGGGCCGCCTAGTGAGGCACCTGGTGGGAAGAGCGTGGAGATCTGCTGGGCGTCGGGGCTGGATGGCGTCAGAGGGAGTTCCTACGCCGATGGGTGGGGGTCGCTCCCCCCCTGGAAGCTGGAGCCTTTTCTCCTGGAGCCCAGTGGTCATGGGCTGCCGCGTGGAATGCACCTGGTGGGAAAGCGCGGAGATCTGCTGGGCGTCGGGGCTGGATGGCGTCAGAGGGAGTTCCTGCGCCCGATGGGTGGGGGTCGCTCTCTCCTCCTGGAAGCTGGAGCCTTTTCTCCTCGAGAGCCGAGTGGTCAGGGGCCGCCAACACGGGAAGGCACCTGGTGGGAAGAGCGTGGAGATCTGCTGGGCGTCGGGCTGGATGGCGTCAGAGGGAGTTCCTGCGCCGATGGGTGGGGGGTCGCTCCCCCTCCTGGAAGCTGGAGCCTTTTCTCCTGGAGCCCAGTGGTCAGGGGCTGCCGCCGCTGGAACGCACCTGGTGGGAAGAGCGCGGAGATCTACTGGGCGTCGGGGCTGGATGGCGTCAGAGGGGAGTTCCTGCGCCGATGGGTGGGGAGTCGCTCCCCTCCTGGAAGCTGGAGCCTTTTTTTCCTGGAGCCCAGTGGTCAGGGGCCGCCCCTGGGAACACACCTGGTGGGAAGAGCGCGGAGATCTGCTGGGCGTCGGGGCTGGATGGAGTCAGAGGGGAGTTCCTGCACTGATGGATGGGGGTCCCTCCCCTCCTGGAAGCTGGAGCCTTTTCTCCTGAAGCCCAGTGGTCAGGGGCTGCAGCACGGGGAAATGTACCTGGTGGGAAGAGCGCGGAGATCTGCTGGGCGTCGGCGCTGGATGGTCAGAGGGAGTTCCTGCACCGATGGGTGGGGGTCGCTCCCTCCTGGAAGCTCGAGCCTTTTCTCCTGGAGCCCAGTGGTCAGGGGGCCGCCGCGCTAGCGCACCTCATGGGAAGAGCGCGGAGATCTGCTGGGCGTCGGGGCTGGATGGCGTCAGAGGGAGTTCCTGCGCCGATGGGTGGGGAGTCGCTCCCCCCTTTTGGAAGCTGGAGCCTTTTTCACCTGGAGCCCAGTGGTCAGGGGGCTGCCGCGAGGGAGCACCTGGAGGGAAGAGCGTGGAGATCTGCTGGGCGTCGGGGCTGGATGGGCGTCAGAGGGAGTTCCAAAGCCGATGGGTGGGGTCGCTCCCAACCTGGAAGCTGGAGCCTTTTCTCTTGGAGCCCAGTGGTCAGGGGCTGCCGCCGCGGGAACACACCTGGTGGGAAGAGCGCGGAGATCTGCTGGGCGTCGGGGCTGGATGGCTTCAGAGGGAGTTCCTGCGCCGATGGGTGGGGGTCGCTCCCCTCCTGGAAGCTGGAGCCTTTTCTCCTGGAGCCCAGTGGTCAGGGGCTGCCGCCGCGGGGAACGCACCTGGTGGGAAGAGCGTGGAGATCTCCTGGGCGTCGCGGCTGGATGGCGTCAGAGGGAGTTCCTGCGCCGATGATTGGGGGCCGCTCCCCTCCTGGAAGCTGGAGCCTTTACTCCTGGAGCCCAGTGGTCAGGGGCCACCGCCGCGGAACGCACCTAGTGGGAAGAGCGCGGGAGATCTGCTGGGCGTCAGGGCTGGATGGCGTCAGAGGAGTCCTGCGCCGATGGGTGGGGGTCGCTCCCCTCCTGGAAGCTTGAGCCTTTTCTCCTGGAGCCCAGTGGTCAGGGGCCGCCGCTGGAATGCACCTGGTGGGAAGAGCGCGGAGATCTGCTAGGCGTCGGGGCTGGATGGCGTCAGAGGGGAGTTCCTGCGCCGATGGGTGGGGGTCCCTCCCCCTCCTGGAAGCTGGAGCCTTTTCTCCTGGAGCCCAGTGGTCAGGGGCTGCCGCCGCGGAGCGCACCTGGTGGGAAGAGCGCGGAGATCTGCTGGGCGTCGGGGCTGGATGGCGTCAGAGGGAGTTCCTGCGCCGATGGGTGGGGGGGTCGCTCCCCTCCTGGAAGCTGGAGCCTTTTCTCCTGGAGCCCAGTGGTCAGGGCCGCCACCACGGGGAAGGCACCTGGTGGGAAGAGCATGGAGATCTGCTGGGCGTCGGGCCTGGATGGCGTCAGAGGAAGTTCCTGCGCCAATGGGTGGGGGGTCTCTCCCCTCCTGGAAGCTGGAGCCTTTTCTCCTGGAGCCCAGTGGTCAGGGGCTGCCGCCCGCGGCAACGCACCTGGTGGAAAGAGCGCCGAGATCTGCTGGGTGTCAGGGACTGGATGGCGTCAGAGGGAGTTCCTGCGCCGATGGGTGGGGTCGCTCCCCCACCTGGAAGCTGGAGCCTTTTCTCCTGGAGCCCCAGTGGTCAGGGGCCCGCCGCCAGGGAACGCACCTGGTGGGAAGACGCGGAGATCTCCTTGGCGTCGGGGCTGGATGGCGTCAGAGGGAGTTCCTGTGCCAGCGGGTGGGGTCGCTCCCCTCCTGGAAGCTGGAGCCTTTTCTCCTGGAGCCCAGTGGTCAGGGGCTGCCAGCCAGCGGAAGCACCTGGTGGGAAGAGCGCGGAGATCTGCTGGGCCTCTGGGCTGGATGGCGTCAGAGGGAGTTCCTGCGCCAATGGGTAGGGGTCGCTCCCCTACTGGAAGCTGGAGCCTTTTCTCCTGGAGCCCAGTGTTCAGGGGCCGCCTGCCGCGGAGCGCACCTGGTGGGAAGAGCCGCGGAGATCTGCTGGGCGTCGGGGCTGGATGGCATCAGAGGGAGTTCCTGTGCCGATGGGTGGGGGGTCGCTCCCCTCCTGGAAGCTGGAGCCTTTTCTCCTGGAGCCCAGTGGTCAGGGGGCTGCCGCCCAAGGAATACACCTGGTGGGAAGAGCAAGGAGATCTGCTGGGCATCTGGGCTGGTTGGCGTCAGAGGGAGTTCCTGCGCCAATGGGTGGGGGTCGCTCCCATAATGGAAGCTGGAGCGTTTTCTCCTGGAGCCAAGTGGTCAGGGGCTGCCGCCGCCGGAAGCACCTGATGGGAAGAGCGCGGAGATCTGCTGGGCGTCGGGGCTGGATGGTGTCAGAGGGAGTTCCTGCGCCGATGGGTGGGTGTCGCTCCCTCCCTGGAAGCTGGAGCCTTTTCTCCTGGAGCCCAGTGGTCAAGGGGCAGCCGCCGAGGAAGGCACCTGGTGGGAAGAGCGCGGAGATCTGCTGGGCGTAGGGCATGGATGGCGTCAGAGGGAGTTCCTGCTCCGATGGGTGGGGGTCGCTCCCCTCCTGGAAGCTGGAGCCTTTTCTCCTGGAGCCCAGTGGTCAGGGGCTACCGCCGCTGGAACGCACCTGGTGGGAAGAGCGCGGAGATCTGTTGGGCGTCGGGGCTGGATGGCGTCAGAGGGAGTTCCTGCGCCGATGGGTGGGGGTCGCTCCCCTCCTGGAAGCTGGAGCCTTTTCCCCTGGAGCCCAGTCATCAGCGGATGCCGCGGGGAAGCACCTGGTGGGAAGAGTGCAGAGATCTCCTAGGCGTCAGGGCTAGATGGCGTCAGAGGGAGTTCCTGGCCCGATGAGTTGGGGTCGCTCCTCTCCTGGAAGCTGGAGCCTTTTCTCCTGGAGCCCAGTGTTCAGGGGCCGCCGCCACAGGAAGCACCTGGTGGAAGAGAGCGGTGATCTGCTGGGCGTCGGGGCTGGATGGCGTCAGAGGGAGTTCCTGCGCCGATGGGGTGGGGCGCTCCCCCTCCTGGAAGCTGGAGCCTTTTCTCCTGGAGCCCAGTGGTCAGGGCCGCTGTGCGGGAACGCACCAGTGGGAAGACGCGCGGAGATCTGCTGGGCGTCGCGGCTGGATGGCGTCAGAGGGAGCTCCTGTTCCGATGGGTGGGGTCGCTCCCCTCCTGCAAGCTGGAGCCTTTTCTCCTGGAGCCCAGTGGTCACGGGCCTGCCGCGGCGAGCGCACCTAGTGGGAAGAGCGCGGAGATCTGCTGGGCGTCGAGGCTGGATGGCGTCAGAGGGAGTTCCTGTGCCGATGGGTGGGGGTCGCTCCCCTCCTGGAAGCTGGAGCCTTTTCTCCTGGAGCCCAGTGGTCAGCGGGCTGCCGCCGGGAGAGCACCTGGTGGGAAGAGCGCAGAGATCTGCTGGGCGTCGGGGCTGGATGGCGTCAGATGGAGTTCCTGTGCCGATGGGTGGGGGTCGCTCCCCTCCTGGAAGCTGGAGCCTTCTCTCCTGGAGCCCAGTGGTCAGGGTCGCCGCCGCGGAACGCACCTGGTGGGAAGAGCGCTGAGATCTGCTGGGCGTCGGGGCTGGATGGCGTCAGAGGGAGTTCCTGCGCCGATGGATGGGGGGGGTCGCTCCCACCTGGAAGCTGGAGCCTTTTCTCCTGGAGCCCAGTGGTCAGGGGCCGCCGCCCGTGGGAAGCACCTGGTGGGAAGAGCGAGGAGATCTGCTGGGCGTTGGGGCTGGATGGCGTCAGAGGGAGTTCCTGTGCCGATGGGTGGGGTCGCTCCCCTCCTGGAAGCTGGGCACTTTTCTCCTGGAGCCCAGTGGTCCAGGCCGCCGCGAAGGAACGCACCTGGTGGGAAGAGCGCAGAGATCTGCTGGGCGTCGGGGCTGGATGGCATCAGAGGGGAGTTCCTGCGCGGATGGGTGGGTCGCTCCCCTCCTGGAAGCTGGACCCTTTTCTACCTGGAGCCCAGTGGTCAGGGGCCGCCACCGCGGGAACGCACCTGGTGGGAAGAGCGCGGAGATCTGCTGGGCTTCGGGCCTGGATGGCGTCAGAGGGAGTTCCTGCGCTGATGGTTTGGGGGTCGCTCCCCTCCTGGAAGCTCGAGCCTTTTCTCCTAGGAGCCCAGTGGTCAGGGGCCGCCGGCGCTGGAAGGCACCTGGTGGGAAGAGCGGAGATCTGCTGGGCTTCGGGGCTGGATGGTGTCAGAGGGAGTTCCCTGCGCCGATGGGTGGGGGTCGCTCCCCTCCTGGAAGCTGGAGCCTTTTCTCCTGGAGCCCAGTGGTCAGGGCCGCCCCCGCTGGGAACGCACCTGGTGGGAAGAGCGCGGAGATCTGCTGGGCGTCGGGAGCTGGATGGCGTCAGGAGAGAGTTCCTGCGCCGATGAGTGGAGGTCGCTCCCTCCTGGAAGCTGGAGCCTTTTCTCCTGGAGCCCAGTGGTCAGGGGCCGCCTGCCGTGGGAAGCGCACCTGGTGGGAAGAGCGCGGAGATCTGCTGGGCATCGGAGCTGGATGGCGTCAGAGGGAGTTCCTGCGC
>JAJIBD010004009.1:0-54933 GCA_021461705.1 Cryptotis parvus
CCGTTCGGGTCCATATTTAGTTTGGTCAACATAATTAACTATGGAGGTTTCCAAAGCTTTGGCAATAGTAGAAGCTTTGGAACACGTGAGTGACCAGATATTATCGGAATAAAGTACATAATGAATCCAAGCCTTTCTATCAGAGCTGACCCATGTCACATTTCCAAGGCAAAAATCAGAAAAGTTTAAAGTAAGACCTGGCATTTAAGGGCTCTGGAATTTTTGCTGTATAGTTGGGTGAAACATAATTTGAAACTACAACTTTCATGGGATTAATGTTTTCTTTCCTTTCATCTCAGGCCTCTCAGATGTCAGATATCACCAGCAGGGAGCTCCATTCCCAAGCTCAAGAACGCCTGCAACACTACTTTATGGGCAGGGCCCTAGAAGAAAGAGCCCAACTGCACAGACAAGCTCTAATGGCTCAGATCAGCACCAACATTGAACAGTTAATGAGTATGTATACCTTCCAGTTTTATTTCCTAAAAGTAACAAACTTTACTTTGTAAAACTTTGTAAAATTTTGTGATATCCAAAATATTCAGAAGTGTAGCAACACATGGTGATCTATTAGCTTGTCTCCTGACCTGAGAATACATCTAGATCATACCAGTACACAATATTCTCAAATGGTACAGATCCTATAACTTTATCTTTGATTGTTTTCCCAAGCATTGGCATGATTCACATGTATCAACTCAATTTTGTTTATTTGTTTTGTTTTTTGGGACACAGATATGTGGGGCAGAGCCGCTACCTACTCTCCCTGTGCCTCGGCTGATCATGAGGCTTCTGGGAGGGAGGGAGGGTTCTGGCCCTGGCTCGCCATCCCAATAGAGCCTTGGAAGAAGCAAGAGGTAACCCCACACCATGATGGCAGCCATTTTCAGCTGCTACTGGCTCTCCCTATTGTGTGTGGCTGCTTTGCGGCCATGCTGTTCATCAGTAAATGAATGAACTGAGAGTCTGCCTACTACCAATAGTATTCCACTTGCATGGCAGGGTCTGGCAAGCTACCCATGTCATATTCAATATGCCAAAAACAGTAACAATAATAGACCTCATTCACATGACCTGAATGAATGGTTTGAGGCTCTTCATGTTCCTGTAGCGAGCAGATGCCCTTGGGCTACACTAGCACACAACAGGGATGAATGGAGACGTTACTGGTGCCTGCTGGAGCAAATCGATGAACAACAGGAAGACAAGGGAAGTGACAAGTTAGTTTTTTGGGCCACACCCTGCTATGCTTAGCAGCAATTAGTCCTGCTCTGCAGTCAGAAATTACTCTTGGTGGTGCTCTAGGGATCATATGACATGCTGATATTAAATCCAGGTTGATCACATGCAGGGCAAATGCTCTACCCTCTGCTCTGACCCCACAACTCAAAATTATTAATGTTAAAGTTGCTGGACCCTATTAGCAGCCAGATTCTATTATGAATTAAATTTCAAAAGCATTTTTTCATATATCAAAGTTTTTAATAATGTGCTTTCATAAAATCCAATTTATCTGTTTCTCATTTAATGAGAAATTATTTCTGAAGCCAGTGTTTAATTCCACCTTTGAAATAGTTTTAGTATATGTGGAGCAAATGCTTTTTAATGCCACTAGTTGTGAATTCTATATTTTTAACAAATTGTTACTAATTGAACTAAACTGTTCATTCATAAAATTTTTTCCAAAATTCCTTGTCTTTAACAAGTTATATTTTCAAAGTATATAACTTTTTACATTTTAAAGCATGGATTGGAGAAGAGTTGCCTTCATTATAGTTATAGCTTTTGAATGTATCATATGTTATCACATGCTGCAGATTTGAAGTTGGAACTGATCCAAGAGAGTAGATGGCAGGTTTCCAGTTTCTTCAATATTTTCTACAGTGAAAATATTGAGTAACAAAAAATGCTCATGCTCACAGTTAAAAACAGAAAAGTTTATTGGAAAGTAAGTAAAAGTGAAAAAAATTCCCCAACATGGGAGGAACTTAGTATAGGACTAAATTAAGTAGATTTCATTTTTAAGTTTTTATAGGAAAACTGGGCTTTTTGTTACTTACCAACATATGAGAGTATTCCTATTTGTTTCCTAAAGATATCTTATTAATTTGGGCCCATCCATGTTGTTAAGATAAGACTAACACCTCTATGTATTTAGAGTCCTTTTACGTTATTTACTTGTCCATCACCTCAGGTAGTGCCCATTACATGTGATGCCCAAGAGCGAGGGTAGAATTTATGGTCTGGGGAAAGTGTAAACTCAGTCTCATCGGGAGTGCAGAAATTTGCAGGAATGTCTAATATGTAGACTTAAGTTAGCTATAATGGTGCAACAAAGTAGCAGAGGCAAGGGGAAAACTGGCTTTCAGAACCATGTCTTATGTGCTGTAGCAGAGGTCCAACTCTTGCTTTTTTACTTTTCTCTTTGGTACAGATCTCTTCCACTCACCTGTTTACTTTCTGTTTGCTACAGAGGCACCTAGTCTGAAGGAGGCCAATGGGAAAGAACCTGAACTTTTTCTCAGTAGATCCAGGCCTGTGGCAGCCAAGGCGGCAGGCCCATCTCACTGCTCTGAAGCATGTGCAAGCACCTTGGTGGAAGAAGCTTGGAGAGGAAGCAGGAGATGATATCAGTGTCCCAAAAGATGAACTTAGTGTAGAATTAGGATCATTATTCATTGGTGGAACCAAACCCCCTTAGGGAGTTACCCCCAAGAAATAAGTCCTGCCTCTGTTAAACTACTAGACTAGAAATCATCTAACTCTTGGTTTTTGTATTGACAGTAAGCAGAATTATCTTCTACCTCTATCTCAATTCTCCTTCTCTTTAATCTGCATTTCCATTCCTGGCCTTTCTGGCTTGTGTTATGAAATTCATCAGCATAGAATTCTGTTGTTTATTTGAAATGTGGTATTTCTTTTGTTGTTGTTTTCCAAAGCTAAGTGTTTTCTAAATAAATATTTTTAGCAATTGTTCTGAAAAAGCTTGTCAGAGTTAATTCAACAGTTTACATTTGTTAAGATTTCCTACTTGTTACTCCTCTATTAAGGAAGTGATTTTGGTTTTTATTAAAGTGAGAGAAATATGGTCAATATGGACAGACTACTGATTTCTTTTTTTTTTTTCTTTTTGGGTCACACCCAGCAATGCTCAGGTATAACTCCTGTCTCTACACTCAGAAATTACTCCTGGTGGCGCTTGGGAGATCATGTAGTAACCCAAGGATAGAACCCCGGTCGACCACCCTGGTCGACCCGCTGTACTATTGCTCCATCCCAGCACAGATTTCTACAAAATATTGAACACATTTTCTGTCTCATTTCTAAAAAGAACTACATTTTTAAAATATCTTTTTATATAAATGAATGGTAATACCACTGGGTAAAAAACAAATGATAAGATTTTAAATGATAAGATTTAAAAGTTATATTTTTAAAAATTACACTCCAGATTATATAGCAATTTTTATTCATAATTGGGGAAAAGCTCTAATAGTCTTGTTAGAATCATAGAGGGGTCTGGTTTATGTAGAAAGTAGACACTACGTTAAAATGTTGATCCCACATTAACTAATAACAAAAATATTTTATTTGCCAGGTAATATACTGAAGCAGGAATGTCCTGTTGAGTTGGAGGCACAGAAATGAGACTCCAGGAACAAGGTGTATTTCCATTAATATTTTTAATAATCACCAGCCATAGGGGCAGTAGCTCCCATCTTGGCAGCTGACTGACCACCTAAACAACTCCCTTATATCCCATCTCAATGGGCAATACAACTTAGGGTTCCCCCCCACATGGCAGAGCCTGGCAAGCTACCCATGTCATATTTGATATGCCAAATACCAGTAACAATTATAGACCTCATTCGATGACATGATTGAATGGTTTGAGGGCTCTACTACCATGTGACAAGACATATGGAGATGTTACTGGTGCCCACTCGAGCAAATCTATGATGAATGGAAAGACAAGTGATACAAGTAATACATTACAAAGACATTTCACATTCCTTGCATAGGATTTAAGATTGATAGGAAGGAGACAACCAGGAGCCAAAACCTGCAGGGGGTGCTATCTAGGTGAGGTGAGATATACAAAAGAATGCAGTGCATTACAGTTGCTAATTCAGCCTTCCAGACTAGCCCAAGATGGCAAGGTCTTGTTAGACAGAAAAATGAGAAAAAATCTGTTTTCTGTCTAACTTCAAGCAGACATCTATTAGACGCTAGGGCTAGTTACAGCCAACAAGGGCTGTAACTATCTTGAGGCTGGTTACAACCAATTTGGGCTAGTTACAGCCAACAAGGAAATGTGCAGAGAAATGACTTAGGATAGCAGTGTCTGTGCATCTGCAGCTTGAGAACAGTCTCACTAGGGGAATTCTACATACTAACTCTATTGCAAGACAGTCTGCCAGAAAACCCTGTGTATTTGTTAACAGGCAGTATCCATCAGACCTTCTTTCACATATCCTCAGATCTACTTTCTGCCAACAATATAAAAATAATTTTTCTTGAGCTAAGCAATAAATGAGTTATCAAAAAAATGAAGCAAACTGAGATGGAAGTCAGTAGCTTTGTAATGAACTATTTTAGCTAGCCACTGGAATTAATAACTCCACAAGTAACTCCCAAAAGAACTGGCCTCATGGCTCACTGGTGAGGCACTTGACTTACATATGGGAAATCCTGGATTCTCTCCATATTGCTGCCAAAACTGTTTTTACATTAGATATCATCTATAATTATAGTTAGTCTTGGGGAACCCACACTTCTAACTGGCTAAAGATTTGAGGATTGCCATACCCCCCTTCAGATTTGATCATTCACTACAACAACCCACAGAACTTAGGAAAACACTATTTTTCACTCATTTTGTATTTAAAGATAAAATTGAAGTCCAGCCAAATAACATTTAGTGAGATCTTTAAGGATCTCCCTAACATGAAACTACCATGCTTTCTCCCCATGGAATCAGGATATATCACCTGAATATATCCCCAAGAAGCTTAGAACGTATTTTTATTAATATTATTACAAAAGTTTGATTAAGTCACTGGCAAAATTATTTAAATCAGGACTAGAGTGATAGTACCGCAGGATGGAAAAGAGCCTCAAAATAAACCAACAAATTATTTACAGAGGTGCATCCTTAAGATGTACAGCAAACTTATCCAGACAAAGCCATCTAGACCCATAGAAAATGATGGGATATAGTGAAAAAGCTGAATGAAATGAATTACCAAAAACACTTTAGCCAGTCAGACTTATTTAGATTTGAAGGAACAATACACACCTTCACACATTGACAACAACTCAGGAACTTCATAGACTCAAACAATTGTTAGAACAAAGGACTTCTTTTAGATAAAACAAAGAAGAACAAATGACTTCTTTTAGATAAAACAAGCCTCACAAACACTTCATATTTCAGCAGAGAGATGGCACAAAACCCCATAATAATCTCTTTCCATATCAGTGGGCTAAATGTACCAAGAGACACAAGAGAGGAAGCATGGATTAGAAAATTGAACCAAACATTCTACTACCTACAAGAAACACATTGAACAGCCAGAGCAACATGCAAATAACTCCTCCAAAAGGCCGGGTGGACATACTAGAATCAGACAACATAGATTTAAACATCTGGGACTACATGAAACTAAAATGCTTCTTTACCTCAAAAGAAATGGTGACCAAGATAAAAAGACAGTCCACTCAGCTACATGTAAAAAAATGAATTTGGACCTGTGTCTAACACCTTGCACAAAAATCAGATCAAAATGGATGCGTTGGTGGTATAGTGGTGAGCATAGCTGCCTTCCAAAATGGATTAAAGATCTCAATGTCAGACCTGAATCCATAAAGTACGTTGAAGAAAATATAGGAAAAACCCTCCACGACATCGATGCTAAAGACATCTTCAAAGGTGAAACACCATTAACAAAGAAACTAGAAGAAAATATAAACATATGGGACTACATGAAACTGAAGAGCTTCTGCACCTCGAAAGAAACAGTGACCAAAATAGAAAGACAGTCGACAGAATGGGAAAGAATATTCACCCAATACCCATATGATAAGGGGTTAATATCCAGGATATATCAGGCACTGGTACAAATACATAAGAAAAAACAGCCAACCCCATTAGAAAATGGGGAGAGGAGATGAACAGAAACTTTGACAAGGAAGAAATTCGAATGGCCAAAAGGCATATGAGAAAATGCTCATCATCACTAATCATCAGAGAGATGCAAATCAAAACAACAATGAGATATCACCTCACACCACAGAGAATGGCCCATATCCAAAAGGGTAAAAGCAACAAGTGCTGGCGTGGATGTGGGGGAAAAGGGGACTCTCATACATTGTTGGTGGGGATGTCGACTTGTACAACCTTTCTGGGAAACAATATGGACATTCCTCCAAAGACTAGAAATTGAGCTCCCCTTTGACCCAGCCATACCGCTCTTGGGAATATACCCTGGAAAGCCAAAAACACACAGCGGTAACACAATCCGCACTTTTATTTTCATAGCAGCACTATTCACAATAGCCAGAACCTGGAAACAACCAGTATGCCCGAGAACTGATGACTGGATAAAGAAACTGTGGTACATCTACACAATGGAATACTATGCAGCCGCTCAGAAAAACTGAAGTTATGAAATTATGCTATAAATGGATGGATATGGAAAGAATCATGTTGAGTGAAATTAGTCAGAAGGAAAGAGAGAGACATAGAATGACTGCATTTATTTGCATGACATAAATATACTAGGTGATCTTACCAAAAGTGGAAATTACCACAAGCGTGTGGGAGTCAGAGGTTGGTTTAGATAGAGAAGGGAATATGTGTGAATAAATGTCTAAAGTTCTGATGCTAACAAAGAACTGAGCATTAAATACAGACAAAAAATGCAAATGATGGCTTCTAAGTGTATCCGTAGTGCAACCCACAATGTGTGGGAGAAGGAGGAGAGAGAGAGGGAGAGGAGAGGAGATAAAGAACCTGCCACTTAGGCAGTATGTGGGAGGGGGAGGGATTGGGGACATGGGTGGTGGCTGGGGGCACTGGTGGAGGGCGGGTGCTGGAACACTGTGTGACCGAAACCCCCAAGCGTGAACAGCATTGTAATTGTATATCTCACGGTGGTATAATAAAATGTTAAAAAAAAGACAGTCCACAGAATGGGAAAGAATATTCACCCAATACCCATCTGATAAGGGGTCAATATCCAGGTTATATCAGGTACTGGTAGAACTTTCCAAGAAGTAACAGTGGACCCCATCAAAAATGGGAGAAGAAATGAACAGAAACTTCAACAAGGAAGAAATTTGAATGGCCAAAGTGCATATGAAATATAAACAACGAGGTATCATCTCGCCACAGAGACTGGGACATATCCTAAAGAACAAAATAAGTGCTGGCGTGGATGCGGGGAGAAAGGGACTCTCATCATTGTTGGTGGGAACGTTGACTGGTACAGTCTTTTTGGAAAACAATATGGACATTCCTCCAAAAACAAGAAATTGAGCTCCTGTTAGGCCCAGCAATACCACTTCTGGGAATATACCCTGGGAGGCCAAAAACACACAGTAGAAACACCATGTACACTTCTATGTTCATAACCTCACTATTCACAATAGCCAGAATCTGGAAACAGAGTGCCCGAGAACAGACAACTGGATAAAGAAACTGGTACATCTATACAATGAACTATTCTGCAGCTGTTAGGAAAACGCAGTTATGAAATTTGCCTACAAGTGGATGAACATGGAGAGGATCATGCTGAGTGAAATTAGCCAAAAGGAAACAGACAGATATAGAATGACTGCACTTATTTGCGGGATAAAAAAAAAGCATGATACCAATATCCAAGGCCAGACAAAACATGGATCAGGAGGTCCTATCAGTGAGTGGAACTTACTGCAAATGCATGGGAGTGAGAGGTTAGGTAAGACAGAGAAAGGAACAGTGTTCTAATAATTATTGTAGATGATAATACCAGCCTAGAAAGTAGGCAAAAGGATATACATGATAACCTCTAAATGTATGTTTTGCAAGCCACAATGTATAAGATAAGGGAGAGAGGGAGAGAGAGAGAGAAGAGGAAAAGTGCCTACCATAGATGCAGGTTGGGGAATGGGGGGGGGGGGAATCAGGGGACATTGGTGGTAGGAAATGGGCACTAGTGGAGGGATGAGTGCTGGAACACTGTATGACTGAAACCCAAATAGAAACATCTTTGTAATTGTGTATATCATGGTGGTATAGTATAAAAAATGTTTTATAAAGTTAGAAGAGACAGTGAAGACTATTTCTTAATAATCAAGATATATGTATATCAGGAATAAATTGCACTCCTAAACATATATGCACACAATAAAGGACCAACAAATACTTGAAACAACCATGAATAAACTTGATTCTATTGTGCATATAAAACACACTGTTTCTATATTCTCTCATCTGATCTTAGATCTACTTGTGTGGTTTCCAGATTTGGATACTCTAAATAGCTTTGCAGTGAGCATAATAGTATGTTTGTTTATTTTGATTAAAAATTAGGTTTTTCTCTTTGAGATTAGTTGTGGAAATGGGCCATTTCTACTCATGAGGTTGATGTCTGAAAGGAGTAATTGCAGGGTCATGTAGAATCTTTGGTCTTAATTTTTTTTGAGGAATCTCCATGCCATGTCTTTGTCAGAGAGTGCCAAGTGTGGCTGTGGGCTGCTGTGCATGCTGGCACGCTTTCCATTTCCTGCTCTTTTTCTTCACCTTCTGCTATTTCTGCAACCTAGTGAACTCTGTCAATTTTCTTCATTTTCCCTAAATGTTCTTCTTTCTTCTCTTTCATATGAGTGATTGATGTGCTTTTATCTTTGATTCTGTCCTCTTTCTATTTCGACTGAGTTAGAATTTTTTTCTTTCTATGTTAGATTGGATTTCATCATTGCTATGGTTATTCATTTCAATTCTTTGTCAACTTCTCCAATTCTCTGATTTTAATTTTTTTTCCTCTGGAGGTTTCTTTGATAATAATATGTTTTTGTGGGGCATACCTATTGTTGCCTAGGGCTTACTACTAGCTCTGTGCTCAGAAGACCATATATGCTGCCTGGGATTGAACTTGGATTGGCTGCATGCAAGGCAAGTACCTTTCCCACTGTACGGTCTCTCAGGCCTTTCCCTCCCCTCCTCCTGTCTCTTCCCTCCATCCTTCTTTCCTTCTTTCATCTTTCTCTTTTTTCTCTTCTTTTCTCCTTTCATTTCTTCTGATCATTGAGCTTTAGATTCAGAGATAGCTCAAAGTGCATTATGTAAAGGATGACAAATTTCTGCATTATTTAAAATAGTTTCTATCAGTTCATTATCTTTTTGCTTTAATTTATCATAAAATAGAGACTGAATGATACATTGTTAATTTATATTCTTTAGGAGAAGCAAAGACAACTGTTCTTTTTATTCTTGTGATTGCTTACATGTTTTTGTCTCTGAAAATTCTCCAATTTTTCTTTCGTTTCAGTATAATTTAAATGTTTGAGCACCTATCATGTCCTAGTGATTTTGCCAAATATTGAAGATTCAAAGAAAAAAATAAAGGTCTCTTTCAAGAAACATTTATCAGGAGTGAGAGGAACATATAATAACAACTTCACAAGATACAGTATAAAAGGAAAGTTTCTAGAATCAGAAAGCGTAGAAAGGATAAGTGAATGACTTTCTCTAAATTGATAAGAAAATTGGAATCTAGGCCAAAGAATGTGAATAAGACTTTGGTGGAGGAAGAATAAATTAGACTGAGGAAAAACCTGAAGAACTATCAAAATTTTAATCAAGAAAAATTATTCATAGTTAAGAATTCAATGGATAAAAATATATTGTGATACTTCAATATCTGCAATTGCAAAAATTCTTAGGGGATTCACATTTACATTAAAATTTAAATTCAATGTATAATTTAAATTTTAAGTAGCACTGACTTAAGACACTTTTAAAATTCATCTGCTATGCCCTACATATAATTTAATTACTCTAGGTTTGGGAATCAAGCATCAGTACAATTTTAAAATTATACTGCCCCTAGAGGTGTTCAGGTGTGGCTGTGGTGCCAGACTGCATCAGCAGGTGGCAGACAGGAGACAAGCTTGTCTACACCCCCCAGAGCTCTGCCCCATGGGCCCTGGATAGTTGACAGTCTGACATAGAAAAGACTGGGTCCCCCTGGGATGAACCCAGAGCCACGACAGAGCCTGGAAAGCTACCCATGGTGTATTTGATATGCCAAAAACAGTAACAATAATGGACTTCATTCCCAACAAATTGAGACGTTACTGGTGCCCGCTCAAGCAAATCCATGAACAGCGGGAAGACAAGTGACAAGTGACTAGTGACTCTTAACTTTCAGCCAGGGTTGTATAACTACTACTTACTAGGTTTGGTGTGGAAAGAATATCCATAATTTTCTGAAAAAGTGTGGGATTATCTCTTCAACAGGACCCTATACCCTTTCTTTTTTGTTTTGATTTGGGGCCATAACTGGCAGTGCTCAGGGCTTACTCCTGGCTTTACACATAGGGATCACTCCTGGAAGTACTCAGGCACCATATGGGGTGCTGGGGATCAAATCTGGGTCAGTCATGGGCAAAGCAAATACTTTGCCTTCTGTACTATCTGTACTATTTTTCAGGCCCCAGGGCCATACCCCTTCCTTAATATGTCCAAACTTCACCTTTTTAGTAAACGTTACCTTGAAAAGTGGAGCTAAAGGTTAATAAAGTTGCACTGAGCTTTGAGAGACACCATCGTCATTATTTAAGAATGTGCATTTAAGGTTTGTTTTCATTGGCTACTTTCTAGTTCCTTTCTTTGTTTCTTTTTAAGGCACAAATGAGTGCCATTGTCCAGAATAAATACATTCTCCTTCTGGCTTATTTTGCTTAACAAAACACCCTGCATGTCTATGCTGTAGCAAAGGGAAGATTTTATATTTTACTTTTCTTCTTTTTCTTTTTGTGGGGGTGGGGTAGTTGGATCACACTTAGTGATGGTTGAGTGGTTACTCCTGACTCAGATCGCATGGGAAATACTCCTGGCAGTGCTTGGGGTTCCATGTGGATTGCTGGTGACAGAACCATCATCTGCTGCATGCAAGGCAAATGCCCTACTTTTAGTATCGCTAAGGTCCAATTGTATATTTTTATATTTTCTCATGTAATAGTACTACATTGTGATTCATACCACATCTTTCATTTTTCTCCCAGATTTTATTTTATTAAAGCACCAGGAATTACAAAGTTATTCATAGTTGCAGTTCATCTTAATCCATTTCAGATTTTAGCACAACAGCAGCTATCATTTCTTCTATCCCTCTAAACTCATGGTAGACAGCTGAGAACATGTTTCTGGAGCAGCATGCCTACCAGCTGCTCACACGGTGATCCAGGGAAGGAAAGCATAATTCCATTCTCCAAATACTAGTGATCTATGTTTGGTTTGCTGCTTTGGATCACTGAAATGCAAAGTACAGCCCAATATGCCACCATTTCAGCCACTTCCTTTCTGGCTGAAGAGCCTTATAGGGAGTTTAAAGGCCTAGTGTCCTACTTCTCTCCATTTATTTTCTTTCTCTCAACCCCTGCCATTTTTAGAAATCAAATGTTAAAGACTAGGATGTTCAAAGCTACTGTGTGTTAGGAGAAAGTTAGAAAGTGTGTACACATACCCAGAACATACACAGAGACAGCAACAATTTAAAAACAAACAACATAAAAATATTAACAAAATGAACCAACTTTTGATCCTTACAGGTATTTTGTAATGTGAAATTACCTCATTAACAAATTATTAGTAAATCATTAGAACAAATGATTAGCAGGTGATTTTGTTAATTTTAAAAATCGTTGAAGTCCATCATTTAAAAAATTTGCTTTGCTGAGATATTTATTGTAATAAGCAGTGTAATTAATGCCTGCTAAGTGAGCAGGGATTGGGGCTGGGAAATGAGGTCTTTGGTGGCAATAAGAGCACATTGGTGTTGGGACGAGTGCTGGAATATTGAATACTTGAAACAACTATATTGTAAACAACTTTGTGAATCATGGTGTTTAAATAAAGTTAAAATTTTTTGCTTTGATTTTTTTTCCTCTGGGGTTTCTCTTGTCCTTTATACAATCTTTTTTTTTTTTGACTCTGCTTCTGCATATAAATTCTTCCATGAGTTGTACCAAAGGTATCATGGGAAATATTTTTCTTCTTTGGCTTGATGACAATTTATAAGGATCATATGAAGCCAGACAAGTCCTCTTTAGAACCAAATTTAATGATGGCTCTATGTCTTTCAGTTCAATATCTGGGCACCACTCTGAATGATCCCTGAGTATTGATCTGGGAGTAGTTTCTGTGTGACCCTAAAATGAACTCTATCAATCTGTCTAAAGAAATAAATATGCAGAGCTGAGCCATTCGAGAACACAGCACATCTAATCATGGAGCAGCTTCAGCTGTTGTGCAGCTGTTCCATCCGCAGTGTGCCTCAGTTCCCAACTGCTGTGCTGATATTCAGCAACATTCCCTGCTTTCTGACCAAAACCTTAGAAAGCTTGTAAAATGAGACATTATATGCCCTGTTATATGCTGAGCCCTATAAAGCTTCCATGATTCCAAGATCCTCATTCTATTAGTCTCAGTGATTCTCTGATGGGCCCATCACTTGAGTGTCCAACCTAATTGTTCTTCCCTTCTCTGCAAACCTCTACTGAGAGTCATTAAAAATTTAAAGTAAAAAAAATAATAAAAATGTACAGTCATTGAGCGCTTTTAAAAAATTTGCAAGCAATAGTTTCAGCCAGAGTAAATATGATGGAAAAAATATTTATGTCAAAGGTTTACCTAGAGATATCTTTATTTTTATTTCACTATTACTATCTTCCCATTCATCATTGATTTGCTAGAGAGGGCTCCAGTAATATCTCCATATGTCTGTCTCATGCTAGTAGAGCCCAAGGGCATCTGCTTGCTCCAGGAACATAAAGAGCCTCAAACCATTATATTAGGTCATGGAAATGACCTAACATAATTATTGCTGGTATTTGGCATATCAAATACAACACGGGTAGCTTGCCAGGCTTGCCATATGGGTGGCATACTCTTGTAGTCAACTCTAAATACAGCATTTATTGAAGAACCATGCGGCCAAGCGGCTGCGTGAGCCAGGCTGTGATAGGCTCATCTGCTGGGTGGAGTTCTGATGAGATGGAGGTCTGGATGTGGAAAATGGCAGCCCTCATGGAGTGGGGGGGGGTTCATCTGGCTTGTGGCGAGGCTCTGCTGGGGTGGCGGCCAGGGCTAGAACCCACCAGCCCTCCCGAGCACCTCGTGAGTGGCTGGGCACAAGGGAGAGCCAGTAGCAGCTCTGCCCCACGTCTGTGAGTCTCTGGACCAGCATACCTGGGCCATATTTATTTTAATATTTTATTATAGCACCGTGAGATATACAATTACAAAGATGTTCATGATTGGGTTTCGGTCATACAGTGTCCAGCACCCATCCCCCACCAGTGCCCATTTCCCATCACCAATGTCCCCAATTTCTCTCCCCCTCCCTAGCCTGTCCCTATGACAGTTTTTTTGTTTTTTTTTTAACATTTTATTATATCACCGTGAGATATACAATTACAACGTTGTTCACGTTTGGAGGTTTCGGTCACACAGTGTTCCAGCACCCCGCCTCCACCAGTGCCCATCACCCACCACCTATGTCCCCAATTCCCTCCCCCTCCCATGGCCTGCCTAAATGGCAGGATCTTTATCTCCTCTCTCTCTCCCTCCCTGTCTCTTCCTTCTCCTACACATTGTGGGTTGTACTACATACACTTAGAAGCCATCATTTGCACTTTTTTGTCTGTATTTAATGCTCAGTTCTATGTTGGTATCAGACCTTTTGACATTTATTCACACATGTTCCCTTCTCTATCTTAGCTAACCTCTGACTCCCACTCGCTTGTGGTAATTTCCACTTTTGGTAAGATCACCTGGTATATTTATGTCATGCAAATAAATGCAGTCATTCTCTGTCTCTCTCTTTTCTTCTGACTAATTTCACTCAACATGATTCTTTCCATGTCCATCCATTTATAGGCAAATTTCATAACTTCATTTTTCCTGACAGCTGCATGCATAGTATTCCATTGTGTAGATGTACCACAGTTTCTTTATCCAGTCATTAGTTCTCGGGCATACTGGTTGTTTCCAGGTTCTGGCTATTGTGAATAGTGCTGCTATGAAAATAAAAGTGCGGATTGTGTTACCGCTGTGTGTTTTTGGCTTCCCAGGGTATATTCCCAGGAGTGGTATGGCTGGGAGCTCAATTTCTAGTCTTTGGAGGAATGTCCATATTGTTTTCCAGAAAGGTTGTACAAATCGACATTCCCACCAACAATGTATGAGAGTCCCCTTTTCCCGCATCCACGCCAGCACTTGTTGCTTTTACCCTTTTGGATATGGGCCATTCTCTGTGGTGTGAGGTGATATCTCATTGTTGTTTTGGTTTGCATCTCTCTGATAATTAGTGATGATGAACATTTTTTCCTATGACAGTTTTTTATCTCTTCTCTCTCTCTCTTCCTTCTCTTACACATTGTGGATTACAATACATACATTTAGAGGTTATCATGTGTATCTTTTTGCCTATATTCAATGATCAGTTATAGACTGGCATAATCATCTTTGACAATTATTGGCACACTGTTTCCTTCTCTGTCTGACCTAACCTCTGACTCCCACACGTTTGTGGTAGATTCACCTGTTGACAGACCTCCTGATTCATGTTTTGCCTAACCTTGGATATTGGTAACCATATATGTATATGTATATACATATATGTACATATATTTGTATATATTTATAAATATATTATATATATTTATGTCATGCAAATAAATGCAGTCATTCTATATCTTTTTCCTTCTGGCTAATTACTCTCAACATGATCCTTTCCATTTCCATACATTTATAATCAAATTTCATAACAGCTGCTAGAGTGTATGAGGAGAGAAAGGGACTCTCATCCATTGTTGGTGGGAATGTCGACTGATACAGACTTTTTGGAAAACAATATGGACATTCCTCCAAAGACTAGAAATTGAGCTTCTGTTTGCCCCATTCATACCACTCCTGGGAAGACAAAAACACACAGCATTAACACCATCTGCACTTTTATTTTCATAGCAGCACTATTCACAATAGCCAGAATCTGGAAACAACCAGAGTGTCCGAGAACTGATGACTAATTAATTAAACTTTGGTACATCTACACAATGGAATCACTTGTATCACTTGACTCCCCATTGTTCATTGATTCACTCAAGCGGGCACCAGTAACATCTCCATTCATCCTGTCGCATGTTAGTGTAGCCCAAGGGCGTCTGCTCGCTCCAGGAACATAAAGACCCTCAAACCATACCGTCAGGTCATGGGAATGAGGTCTATAATTGTTACTGGTTTTTGGCATATCAAATATGACACAGGTAACTTGCAGGCTGTGCCATGCAGGTGGGATACTCTTATAGTAATCTATCATCTCGTGCATTTATTGAAGAACCATGCAGCAGCAAAGTGGCCATGCGAGACAGGGTAAGATTAGCTTTTCTGCTCGGTGGAGCTCTGATGAGCTATGGAGTCTGGAGGTTGAAAATGGTGACCCTCATGGTGTGGGGGTTCCTCTGGCTTCTTGCGAGGCTCTGCTGGGATGGCGGGTCAGGGTTAGAACCTGCCTTCCCTCTGGGCACCTCATGATCAGCTGGGCACAGGGAGAGCCAGTAACAGCTCTGCCCCATGTATCTGAGTCTAAGATACTAAGAGACTAATAAACATTTAAAAACTTTGAAGGGGCTGGAGAGAGTGAGCAGAGCAGGCCGTGCACTTGGCCTGCACACAGCTGACCCAGGTTTGATCCCCAGGCATCCCATGTATTCCCCTGAGGATCACCAGGAGTAATTCCAAATTACTCCCTCTCACTCCTCCAGAGACAGGAGCAATGCTAAGTTTCTCCTAACCACCCCCTCCTGAAAAACAAAAATAGTATGTTTGTAATTTCCTTAAAAGCTAAATATAACATGAGCCAGAGATATGGCTCTGTGGTTGAATGTATTCCTTGCAGATGGAAACCTTGGGCCATATCTTCAGCACTGAAAAACACAAAGGCAAAAGAAGTTCATATAAAACTTACCATACACCCAAGCAATTCCTTTCATAAGAATTCACTCAAAAGAAAACAGGTGCCAGAGCAATAGTACAGGGAATAGGGTTTTTGCCATGCATGGGGCAGACCCAGGTGTGATCCCTGGTATTCCAGGTCTCCCAAGCACCTCTAGGAGTAATTCCCAAGTACAGAGCAGGATTCATCCCTGAGTACTGCCAAGAGTGATCCAAAGCGTGCACACACACACACACACACACACACACACACACACACACGGAAGAAAACAAAGGCCCACATGCAGATTTGTACATGAATACTGACAGCATCAGATTAGTTAAAAGTAGTGATGCACCACCCACTAGCTATGCACACAATGTGTCTACTGACACTTTGCCATAAAAGGAATAAAGTACTAATATGTGCCATAGCACAAATACAACATTGAAACATATTGCGCCATACAACAAATGTCAAGACCACATCTCCTAGGACTCCCTCTGAAATTTACAGAAAAGAAACATATAAAATGTACCAAATAGAAAATATCTACGGAAATATGATGCAGACCTATGGCTGCCAGTGACTAAGGCAGGCGAGGGAATACCTAGAGATATCTTTATTTTTTTTTATTTTTAACTATTTTTCAATTTTATTATACCACCATGAAATATACAACAAAGATGTTCGTGATTGGGTTTCAGTCATAAAGTGTTCCAGCACCCATCCCTCCACAAGTGCACATTTCCCAATACCAGTGTTTCCTCCCTCCTCCCTCAGCCTACCTCTATGGCAAGCACTTTTCCTCATCTCTCTCTCTCAATATATATATATTTGTATCCCTCTCTCTCTCTCTCTCTTCCTCCCTTCTCTTACACAATGTGGCTTTATAATACATACACTTAGGGGTTATCATGTATATTCCTTTGCCTACATTTGATTTTTTTATTATGTTTTGAAGTACAATTTAACAATGTTTTTCTGATTTTAATGATATTGTTAACCTTTGATAGTAATTATTAAACCAGACACTTGTGATTTATATTTGAGTCTATTTTTAAGTGTTTTAAATTTTTTTTTTATTATACCACTGTGAGATATACAGTTACCAAAGTTTATATTTGGGTTTCAGTCATAGTGTTCCATCACCCATCCCTCCATCAGTGCCCATTTCCCACCACCAATGTCCCATGATTTCCCCCCCTCCCCAGCCTGCGTCTATGGCAGGCAGTTTTCATTTTTTCTCTCTCTGTCTGTGTCTCTGTCTGTATCTCTGTCTCTGTCTCTCTCTCTTCCTTTAAACTTTTTTTTTTTTTTTTTTTTGCTTTTTTGGGTCACACCCGGCAATGCTCAGGGTTACTCCTGGCTCTGCACTCAGGAATTACTCCTGGCGGTGCTTGGGGGACCATATGGGATGCCGGGGATCGAACCCGGGCCGGCACAGGCCGGCAGCGTGTAAGGCAACGCCCTACCCGCTGGGCTATCGCTCCGGCCCCTCTTCCTTTTAAATATTGTGGCTTGCAGTACATAGTTAGAGGTGATTTATAGAATTTTTGATGAGTTATCTCTTTATTTTAAGAGAATTCTTTAGCAAATGTCTATGGCGAAATGGTTAGGAATCATATTTATGTACATATATGTGAGGCAAATATAATAAGATTTTAAATGGGATGATGGGGAGATCTTAGATTATTACTTAAGTTTAAGGAATTCTTACAAGATTTGTCTACAATTCTTTTTTTTTTGGCTTTTTTGGGTCATACTTGGCAGTGCTCAGGGGTTTCTCCTGGCTCTGCACTCAGGAATCACTCCTGGCGGTGCTCGGGGACCACATGGGATGCTGGGGATCGTAGAGATATCTTTAATCTGGAGATATCTTCAGCCTTAGGGTGAAACTTCATTGCCTTGGAGACCCTCTTCTGCGTGCCTACATCAATTTTTTTTTGAGAGTTAGAGACATTTTACTTGTTTCTTACTTGTCCTGGGTATTTAAAAAGGTGTCAAGGTAGCTGTGGATGCTGGTGGCAGGAACGGCAGGAAGATGTGGTGATGGTGCCCAACAGACTGTTCTCCCGTGGCTCAAGAACAGATGCTTGGTCTGGGCAAGGCCGACGCTGCTCTGGGTATACAGTGGTGCAATGTGCTCCAAGTAGTGCGGGTGAGTGAGCGACACTGGGCGTGGGATGTGGGACGAGGGGCCCTCACTGCTGCATGTTGTTGATGAGGGCCAATATGTTCATCTTGTCTGGAGCAGAGTCCACATCCTCATTCTGCTTCTGGGCCACTCCCGTGCCCAAGCCATAGAGCTGCCCACAGTACTTGGCAACAACAATACTGTCCTCAAAAAACAAACTCTTCATCCTGAAGAAGGCCATTCCTGTGAGCAGGGAGTCTGAGCCTGCCTGGTGCTGTCTCCCAATGCGCTGTAGGTCCAGCTGGTCTGCTACCTCCTGAAGGCCTCCCTCGAGATCTTTGCAGCTCTTCAGCAGGTACTTCACATCATAGATGGACACAAAAATAAGGTTCAGAATGTGAAAGAACTCGTGCTCCTCTTCCGGCAAACGAGAATCAATAACTTGACCATGTAGCCAAAGTCATAGCCACTGTGGCTATGACTATAGTTCTGGATATGTGACATTAAAATGAGTAGAACTATTATAATTGAATGTATAGTATCACTTGATCACTTGACATCCCGTTATCCATCGATTTGCTCAAGCGGGCACCAGTAACATTTCCATTTGACCCTATCATGTGCCAGTGTAGCCCAATGGCAACTGGTTGCTTCAGTAATACAAAGAGCCTCAAACCATTCATTCAGGGACTTGATGAAGAAGTCTGACCATCTTGTAGGTGGGCGGCCATGTGATCTTTTGACATCCCGTGGGATCCAGTCAGTAACAGCTCTAGTCCAGCACTTGTCTCCAAATGGCATTACATGTCCAGTCCATCTGATTTTTGATGCCTTGGCAAATGAGACAGCGTCCCTGACTCTGGAACAGTGATGGAGGTCGCAACTCCAGATTCCTTCTTTCACTTGAGGCATGATATTCCAAGCATAGCTCTTTCGATTCCGCTCTGGGAGACCCGAATAGCATTCTCATCCTGCTTTTGTAGGGCCCAAATCTCTGTGGTGTATGTTAATGCAGGGAGAACGGTGGAGTCGAAGAGATGTGGCCAGAGCCAGAGGCTCTTTATCTTTTAGCTATTTCTTCGATGCTTTTGAAGGCTTTCCATGCCACTCTCTTCCTCCTACGCAGTTCAGGTTTTAGGTCGTTCATCATGTTGACTTCTCAAACGGTTTGAGGCTCTTCGTATTCCTGAAGCAAGCAGATGCCATTGGGCTACACTGGCATTTGATAGGGTCAAATGGAAATGTTACTGGCACCCCCTCGAGCAAATCGATGAATAATGGGATGTCAAGTGACCAAGTGATCAAGTAATTTTCTGTTTATAATTGGGTACAGAAATAACTGGGTTCATCAATAAATGCTCGAGTTTTGAACTACAAGAGAATCCCACCGCATGGCAGAGCCTGGCAAGCTACCCATGTTGTATTTGATATGCTAAATACCAGTAACAATTATAGACCTCATTCTCATGACTTGATGGATTGGTTTGAGGCTCTTTATGTTGCTGGGTAAGACGGTTAACCGGTTTTGCTTTGTTAGAAACTGCTAAACTGAGTTTCAAAGTGACCATCATTACTTTCCTGTCAGAGATTAACAAGCACTCCTGTTGCTGCCATCTTTGCCAGCATTTTGTTACTAGTGTTTTTGATTTTTGCTATTCTAATAAATATTTGGTGATATTTCATTATTTTATTTGCAATTCTCAAGTGATATATGAAATTGATCTTTTCATGTTATTTTCCTTTCCTATATCTTCTTTGGTCAGCTGTTTAAGTATCTTGTCTGCATTAAAATTTTTAAAACAATTTTTGTTACTTAGTTGTTACGTTTTTGGGTACCATTCTTTTATTAGATAGGTGTTCTGAAAATATTTTCTACCAGTCTGTGGCATGTCTTTTAATTCTTTTTCAGATGACTGCATTTTAATCAAGTCCAGCATACTCCATTTTTTCCAAGCAAGAATCAAGTTTTCTGTGTTTCAAAAAAGTCATTCTTGGCCCAGAAAGATAGCTTGGTTGACCCATGTGTGTATTTTGTACCCAAGTATGGTAAAGCTGGCACTGCATGGTTTTCTGATTACCAGTGGAAGCGACACCCCCGCTCCCAGTACAGAGCCAGGAATAGCCCCTGTGCCCTACAAAATGTGACTTAAAGGCCCCCTTCAAACAAATAAAAAGTTATTGTTCCAGAACCATTTGTTGAGGGGCCGGAGCGATAGCCCAGCGGGTAGGGCGTTTGCCTTGCACGCGGCCGGCCTGTGCCGGCCTGGGTTGAATCCTGGCATCCCATATGGTCCCCTGAGTACCGCCAGGAGTAATTCCTGAGTGCAGAGCCAGGAGTAACCCCTGAGCATCGCCGGGTGTGACCCAAAAAGCAAAAAAAAAAAAAAAAAAACAAAAAAACAAAAAACAGAACCATTTGTTGAAAGATTATTCTTTTTACTTTTGAATTGCCTTTGCTCCTTTGTCGAAAATAAGTTGGCTATATTTATTTGGGTCTATTTTACAGCTTTCTATTCTATTCCATTGATATCTGTTCTATCTTTATTCAATATTCAAGTTATAAGTCTTGACGTGAGCTAGTATTAGTTCTCCAAGTTTGTCCTCCTGCTTGTCTGACTTCTTGTTTAAACTGTTGGTGATATTGGTAACGTTGGGTGCCTTTTTGCCTTTTCACATAAACTTTAAAATTAGTTAAAATCCACAAAATAGCTTACAGGCATTTTCATTATGTTTTTTGCAAATGATATATTGCATATTATAATTGTGAATTTTCAGAATATTGTTGAACCAATGGGTTAGACATATTCTGAAAATTCACAATTATAATTGTGACTAGGTTAGACCATATTTCCAGACACCATGATCACATACTTTTTGTAGATACTCATATATTTTCTAGTTTAGGTATGGCTCCCCTCTCTTCCCTTTTGATTTTCCCAGCAGTTCTCCGAGTCTGGGGGTCCACTTTCAGTGATGCTCTACTTTGCTTGTAGGCCTGATGGTTCGGTGTTTGGGTCAGTAGCGTAGGACCACACAGAGTGGAAATGGGAAGGACATAGGGCCATGTGGTGCTGACATCAAACTTTGGTTTCATGCTCTTGAGTTACCTCAACACCTAAAGTTTTTAAATGAAATGGTCTTCATTCATTCATTTATTTAACATTTCATTAATATAGAGTAGTGTTTCCCAAAGAGGTGATAACTCCACCTCCACCCCTCACCCCAGGGAGTGTTGATGAAATAGCTTCAGTGTAACCATTACTTGACTTGCTCATTGACTCACTTTGGGATTTATATTCAGGCCCTGAGCTCTGACATTTCACTTCCTTCCTTAAATCCTAGCTTAATGGCCACTTCCTTAGATCATTTTCCTAGTGATTCACTATTGTCTCTTTCAAGCAAGGCCTTGAGATAGCTCTCATTCTTTTTCACAGGGACATCACGTTCTAGTTCTTGTTGTTCCACCCCTAAATTGCTATTTTCCTTTCGGTTAGTATTTTTTAGTCTAGTTCTCCTTTTTTTCAAGGTAAAATTTAAGATTATAAGAAAATACCTACCTTCAGGGTATAAGATTTTATTTCTAAGAGCAAAAATCCATATCCCTACATCCTTCGCACAATTTATCCTATTATTCTAAAGGACGGAGGACCACAGTATAGAAACTGCAAAGACAAAGCCGCAGCCTGGGTCACTCCTGAGCAAGGCGGTGGAGGACTGGGGGGAAAGGAACCAAGCACCCCTCACGGAAACACCCGACCTTCTTCTGAGCGCCCGCCCACCCGGCACTTCCGGCTCTCCCCAAGATCCTTTTCCGGAACTCGTGCTCGCGTCATTCTTCGGCCCGCCCCCATTGCTTAGAGCCTATTAGTTAGTTCTTTGAGGAAGCGGACGTTGATTGGTTCCCTTTTATGATGATTGGTTAGTTACAAACAAGGCTTGTCTGGTCTCCTAGGTAACGTTGTGCTCCCAGCCCTGATTGGTCCATGTCCTAATCTCATTATCCGATTGTACAGTGAGTGGCCGAATGGTTTGGTGGATGCCGCGGTGCGAGGATGTAGCGCAAGGCGTTCGGAGCTGACGTGGCTTAAATCTGGGAGGGGTGCAGCTGGAGTCTCCGGCGGCATCCTCTTCTAGGTGAGTGGGGACGCTCCCCAACTCATCTTAAGTCTCTCGCTTTCCAGAGACGGAGATCCTCCAACGTAGCCACACTCCGGGTCCCCGCCCCGTCCGCCCGGCAGTCTGGCCGCTGGCAAGTCCCCTCCTTGGGCGCAGGCCTGGTCGGAGGCAACTGCGTCTCCCGGAGCAGACCCGGAGGCGACGTTGTCACAGTCCGTTCGGACCGTAGGAAGTTGTAACGGGGCTGCAGCGACGGAGACGGGCAGCGTTCCAGTCTGTCCCGTCTGCAGGGCCTTGTCCCGTGAGCTGCCGGCCCTGGCCAGCCCCGCGCAGCTGCTGGTGCCCGGGAGAGGCGCCTGGCCCAGGCGCCTAGGCCCTAAAACCTAACTCGGAAAAGGGGAGGCGGGACCCAAACAAGCCCGAGGCCTGGAGGGAGGAGATCCCGGAACTATCCTTGGCAGGCGATCTTGCTAAAGGACTTGCTGGATCGCTCTGGGACGATTATTGCGATTCCCGCAGTAAAACTACGGATTCAGAGCTTGGCGGGCCGCTAGGGGACAGGGCACCCCCAAGAGTGTTGTGGACGGAATGAGTAGTGAGACTCAGGGTAAGGAGGTTATTGCTCTGCCCGATGGTACGTTGGAATGGGAAAAAGAGAGTGGACTCCTAGACTTGTCAGGAATCTATGCCTGATTTATTTACAGTGTGACCATTTGGTATTTTTTGGGAGAGGACAGTTTAAGAAAGGACAAAGATATTTTAAATCCCTGACTAACTTCCGCCTCCACTGTCGAATAGGGTTGGGAGCCTTCTTGGACTTGTGCTGTTTCTATGGCAATGAGAATTCGTCACAGAAGGGCTGAAGGCCCTTCCAGAGGCATAAAGTAATTAAATTTGCATTTGTTTAAGGACGGTGCAGTCAAAGAATGATACGTGGTTAGAATGGTTCAGAATCTGAATTTGTGCTTTTGGAAAGCAGCAGGATTTTTTCATAAAATAGATTCAGGATAAACAGAGCTTGAAAATTGCAGACATTGTACAGTAAAGGATTCACACTGTTTTCACCTTCCTAGATAGAATAATCATCCATAGGGACCCTCTTCTCCAGGAATTTGACTCCATCAGTCGTTTCCAAATTTCTGTTAATTGCCCCGCCTCTCAGAACTACATTCTCCAAATATTGTATATTATAAAGTATGACTAACCCAGAAAACATATGTCAAGTATACATATATTCCTTAAAAGATGAAAAAAAGATGAAAAATGTTGCTGCCCCCAAAATATTTCCGGGCGAGATCTCACTCTCTTCCTGTGCCAGGTAATCTTTCTCTGCCCACATCACAGCTGCACTTTCCTTAGTATTAACAGGGTTGTTCGCATCTCTGAAGCTCGCCATACTGGGGCTAGAGGAAGGGGCCTCAATTCTTGTTTTTCTCAGTTCTTTTTGTACTCTTTTTGTACTCCTTCTGGGGTACAGCTTTTCTTAATCCTAAAATTAGGATTCAGTTTTATTAATCCCTTCTGCCTAACTCTTAAAGGCCGCATCTTTCTTTCCCACATTGCATTCATCATTACCTACCAGTCTAGAAATGCAATTCTCTGGCCTTTCACTAATTTAATTTATCTCCATTTATTCTTATTAACTAAGTTATCAAACAATAACCTGTTATACCTGTTGTGTTTGTTATATAAAGAGAGTGGTTAGGCTCTAACATTCTTTTTTTTTCTTTTTGCTTTTTTGGGTCACACCCGGCAATGCTCAGGGGTTTCTCCTGGCTCTGCACTCAGGAATAACTACTGGCGGTGCTCAGGGGACCATATGGGATGCCGGGATCGAACCCGGGCCAGCATGGGCCAGCCTCGTCCAAGGCAAACGCCCTACCCGCTGGGCTATCTCTCCGCCCCACTGTAACATTCTTTTAATTGAGCGATTTTAATATCAGCAACATGTACTTTCTGGTAAAATGAACTTCAACAAAATACTAACAACAAAAATATGTCTTCCCTCAGTCTTCTGCCCTCTTTCCTCCCTATTTCCCTGAAGTAAGCATTATAAATAATTTCTGGTTTATTATTAGCTTTCTGATCCCATTCAAATGTATGTATAATATATATTCCCTTTCTTTGCTCTATCACAATAGGGATCATAATACATAGTCTGTTCTAAACCTTTTCCCTTATACAATGTATTAACTATTTCCCCATACCCATAACACATCATTCTTTTATAAGTCTATCCAGAATTTCTTTAGCATTATTAAAGTATTTAGAGCCTGTTATTGATGCACATTACATTGTTTTCCAGTATAGATGCCACTGTATTTTCATGTGTGCAAATGTCATTGTGTTCTTGTATGAGTCTGTGGAATCGATTATGTGGAATTCTTTGAGGTCATGTCCTCAGAAACATTATTATCTATTGGTCAAAAACATTATTATCTATTGGTTTAGTGCTTACAGAATTGTGTTATGTTTACGGTGTTGTGTTATGTTTACAGAGTTGTATTATGTTTACGTGTGTGTATATGTGTTCAGCCTGTGCAGGCATACTGTCATGCCCTCAGCCTTGTGTTTTGCGCCAGTAAAAAATGTGGGCTGATGAGACTAACCAAAAAAAAGGATCATCTAACCTCTAAATCTATGTATTACAAGCCACAGTGTGTAAGGGGGTGGGGATGGGGAGAGAGAGAAGAGGGCAAAGTGCCTGCCATAGAGGCAGGCTATGGACAGGAGAGGGGGAGGCAGTCCCGGGACATTGGTGGTGGGAGATACGCACTGGTGGAGGGGTGGATGCTGCAATACTGTATGACTGAAACCTAATCATGAACAGCTTTGTAATTGTATATCTCCCAGTGGTATAATAAAATAAAAAAAATAAAATCGAAAAATTAATAAGAGCAATCGAAAGAGCCATGCTTGGAATATCACACCTCACTCAAATGAGAGAAGGAATCCAGAGTTCCGACCTCCATCGCTATTCTAAAATCAAGGATGCTGTCTCATCTGCCAGGACATCAAAAACCAGATGGGTTGGTCATATAATGCTATCTGGAGACGATCCTTGGACTAGAGCTGTTACTGATTGGATCCCACGGGATGTCAAAAGATCTCGAGGCCGCGCACCTACAAGATGGTCAGACTTCCTTATCAAGACCCTAAACGAACAGTTTGAAACTCTTAATATCCCTAAAACAACCAGATGCCATTGGGCTACACTGGCACGTGATAGGGTCAAATGGAAACCTTACTGGCGCCCGCTTGAGCAAATCCATGAATAAAGGGATATCAAGTGACCAAGTGAAAAACAAACAAGAAATGGATCATCTTTTTGGTTATCTAGAATCTTTCTTGAACTCTGGCTCAAATTACTTAACCTTTGTCTGCCCATTTTACATATATAAATTGATACTGACAATACCCTACCTCAGGGTATTTCAAATAATAAAATGTTTGAAATAATTAGCACAACCTATTTGTAAATTGGAAATATATATATTGCATAGCATCGTGTACAGAGGGACCATAATTTGCCTCCCACTATGCTAAGTGAAGTGTGTCATGAAAAAACTTTTATTTCTAATTATTAATATCAATAAAAGGACATTTAATTGTTAAGTCCTCTTTAAACACATCATTTGGCTACAGTTTGTGTTCAATATATTTTGTCTGTAGTTTTCATTGTTTTACTTGTAGATAATATATTTAACAAGTAGTAGAAAACTGATCTACTTTATTGATTCTTTTCTTTTTCTGCAGAGATGTTGAGCTGATTGTCTGAACAGACAAATGTTTTTTGCAAGAATTGCCAATTCATGTTACTGATTCCAATGTTACAACGTCTGAAAGAGGCATAGTAAGTAGCCCAGTTCTGAATTAGACTGATAGAGACTGTTTTATATTCTTTTGAGAAAAAAATTTAAGAGAGAAGGGGATGAATAGAGAGATGGTACGGTGGCTAAGGTACTTAGCTTGCTGGTGTATGACCCTTCTCAGCGTATACTCCTCCAACCATCACCAGGAGTGATTCCTGAGCACAGAGTCAGTAGTGAACTCTTAAAACCACATGTGGCCCAAGAACTGAAAGAGAAAAAGAAAGAGGAGAGAGACAATAGCATGAGTAGCCTTTCTGTGTTAAATGGAAGAGAAGACTAGGAAATAACATTTCTCCTAAGGTTTCCATAATAGCCAAAGTGATAGTAATTCCAGGTGAGATTTGTTTGTTTGTTTTGGGGCCATATCTGGTGGTGCTCAGAGTTTATTCCTGCCTTTGCACTCAGGGATCACTCTAGGTGGGTTTGTTCACCCAAATTACTTATTAACAGTAAGTTGTGTTCATCACTGTCTCATATATATATAATATATATATATATTATATATATATATAATGTATATATATACATTATATATATAATATATATATGAGACAGTGATGAATATATATATATATAATGTTTATATATATGTATGTATGTATACATATATGTATATATACATATGTATATATATGTATATATATAATGAGTTTTCCCTTGTCCACAGGACTAGCAAGAGCTAAATAGCTAGGAGGGCGTCAAGGGCTCCACATATTCTTAATTTCAATATTTAGACCCCCTTCCACTTACAAGTTTTGACCCACTTAATGGGTTTTGATCTTTGCTTATCTTGGTCTCTTGATAAAATAGGAAACCATGTAAAAGAGATCATTTTAAAATGCTGAACATAATAAAATAATATATAGTGGTTGCTGTTATAATATTATTAGATCAGACTTGAAGAACTTCCTCCCTCTCTTCCTCCCTTCCTCCCTTCCTCCCTCCCTCCCTTCCTTCCTTCCTTCCTTCATCCCTCCCTCCCTCCCTTCCTTCCTTCCTTCCTTCCTTCCTTTTTCCCTCCCTCCCTCCCTTCCTCCCTCCCTCTCTTCCTCTCTTAGCCTCACAAATAAAGGCAAGTGCTCTACTAGAGACATATTCCTAACCATTGAAAGCTTTCTAAAATAAGGATATAATTTGCACAAAAGATAAGATGAAGTTGAACTGCAAGAATTCTGGTTTTGGGGCCAGAACGATAGATAGAACAGCGGGTAGGGCGTTTGCCTTGTACACGCCTGAACTGGGTTCGATCCCGGCATCCCATATGAATGATTCTCCTAGCATTGCCAGGAGTAATTCCTGAGCAAAGAACCAGGAGTAAGCCCTGAGCATCTCCCGGTGTGACCCAAAAAGCAAAATTTAAAAAAAATAGAATTATGGTTTGAAAGTGAATATCTTTGCTCTGATGCATTGAAATTTTTTAATTAAATTCTAGGAATTAACCCTAGACTCGAACATGGAATCAGATGATACAATACAAGGAGATATTACGGAACGCCTGGTTTTTGCAGAGAGATCTCTGGTTGAGCTTAAAGAAACCATAAGGGAGAAGAATCTTCAACTGAAACAGACAGAGGAAGCTCTAGAGGTACCATGGTTTTCATCTGCTAGCATTTGATAAATATGGCTCATTTATTCATTTCATTAAATTTCATTACTCCAGTCCAATTTATTAAATTGGATAAATAAATCATTTACTTAGTTTTTTTTAATTTACGTGATTAGAGACTAGTTCTTATTCCTCTAGTTCTGCAAGATGATGTCTTCTGAGAATAACTTTTATTATGTGTTCAATAAGTGAAGAGTAAGCATATTTGCATTTTCCCTCATTGTTCTCTGACAGGAAGAAAGAAAATCTGCTAATATCAGGATAAAAAAACTTAAAACTTCATGCTAAGGCCCAAATACATTCTTTGAACAAATGCATAAAAGAAATGAAGGCACGAAACGAACTGTTATGTCTGCAGAACCTTATTCAGAGGAGCAACCTCCCAAGGTATGTGTATTGGAAATCGCGTATGGAGAACCACATGTGTCTTCTGATGGTAAAGAGCCTCCCTATTTGGGTATTTTCTAATCATAAACATTTATGAAACCAAAGGAGTATAGTATTAATGGCATTCCTATTTCTTCTTTTGGGTTACTCCTGGCTCTGCACTCAGGAATTACTCCTGGTGGTATTCAGGGGACCATATGGGATTCTGGGGATCAAACCCAGGTTGGCTGTGTGCAAGACAATTGCCCCTCCTCGCTGTGCTATTGCTCAGGCCCCAGTGGCAATTAATTTTTTTTTTTTTTTTTGCTTTTTTGGGTCACACCCTGCAATGCTCAGGGGTTACTCCTGGCTCTGCACTCAGGAATTACTCCTGGCGGTGCTCGGGGACCATATGGGACACCGGGGATCGAACCCTGGCCGGCACAGGCCTGCCCCGCGGTAAGGCAAACGCCCTACACCGCTGGGCTATCGCCTCCAGCCCTGGCAATTAATTTTAATTGAGCTTACAATCAAACTGTGCTACTGGGCTTAACTACCATGGGAAAAATTAAAGGTCACTGAAAAACTTCAAAATGAAATCCTAGTTTTGACCTAGACTTTTAGCAAATTAAAAAGGGTCTACAGACCTAGAACTGAGCATTAAATACAGGCCAAAAAATGCACATGATGGCCTCTAAATGTATGTATTGTAATCCACAATATGTAAGAGAAGGAAAAAGAGAGAGCGGAGAGAGAAAAAGAGATAAAGAACCTACCATGGAGGCAGGCTATGGGAGGGGGAGGGAATTGGGGACATTGGTGGGAAATGGGCACTGGTGGAGGGCGGGTGCTAGAACACTATGTGACCGAAACCTCTCCAAACATGAACAACGTTGTTGTAATTGTATAACTCACGGTGGTATAATAAAATATTAAAAAAAAAAAGGGTCAACAGAGTATTGATAATTAACCAGGAGTCATTAGACAGGAAACATTGAGTTAGGCATATACCACTTAGAAGTTAACTGTCATTGATTAGCAGCTTCAAGAAATTCTGTAGGGTTTCTTCTGCCTCTGAAATTCTTCTTATAACTTTTCTTATTATTAATACTATTTGGTGTTTGGGCCCTACCTGGAAGGGCTTAGGGGTTACTCCAAAGGCTCTGTGCTTTATTTTATTTTTTTAAAATATTTTATTATACCACCGTGAGATATACAATTACCAAGATGTTCATGTTTAGATTTTGGTCATACAGTGTTCCAGCTCCCATTCCTTCATCAGTGCACATTTCCCACCACCAATGTTCCCAATCCCTCCCCACTCCCTTAGCCTGCATCTATGTCAGGTTTTTTAATCTCCTCTCTCTCTCTCTCTCTCTCTCTCTCTCTCTCTCTCTTCCTTCTCTTATACATTGTGGATTGTTATACATACATTTAGAGGCTATCATGTGATTCTTTTTGCTTATATTCAATGCCTCAGTTCTAGGCTGGAATTATCACTTTCTTTTTTTTTTTTTTTTTTTTTGCTTTTTGGGTCACACCCGGCGATGCTCAGGGGTTACTCCTGGCTCTGTGCTCAGGAATTACTCCTGGCGGTGCTCGGAGGACCATATGGGATGCGCGGGATTGAACCCGGGCCGGCATAGGCCGGCCACGTGTAAGGCAAACGCCCTACCCGCTGGGCTATCGCCCGGCCCTGGAATTATCACTTTCAACAATTATTAGCACACTGTTCCCTCTCTCTGTCTTACCTAACCTTTAAATCCCACATGTTTGTGGTAGATTCCATCTTTGACAAGACCTCCTAATCCATGTTTGCCTGATCTTGGATATTGGTATTATGCTACATATATACATATATAATGCAGATATATATATAAATATGTATTTGTTATATATTATATACATTTCATATTATATTATATATATTAATATTATATTATAACATATATTTTACGATTATATTACATATTATATAAATATTTATATATATATTATATATATATTTAGTACATGACAAGCTGTGGAGTCCAGATGTTGAAAATGGCTTGACAAAGTCTTTGGCTCTGATTAGTGCAAGAGAGAATCTCCTGCTACTGGTTTAAGTTCCTTTACATTCAGTATGGTCTTATGCCTCACTCTCCTTACCTCAGAATAAGAAGACTGAACCAGACTATTTCTGAAACTCTGTGTATTCTCTTTCCCCTCATTTATTTCCTCTGGAGCAATTAAAGGACAGTCCAAAGGGGCCAGAGATGAAAACCACATAAATTGGGGAGGGGGCGCATGGCATGTGTGACTAGGGTGCCAATCAGTAGGACAGAGGCAGGGAGCCCATAGGAAGGAAAAAAGGTCAGATGGGTTGCATGGTGGTATAAATGTCAAGAAACACGCTGACTACAGCTAGAGAAAGGTCAAGAAACCCTGCTCAAACATTCCCTGCCATGTAGATGTTCCCAGTCTACATAGAAAGACTTAGCTTTGGGGGCCGGAGCAATAGCCCAGTGGGTAGGGCGTTTGCCTTGGGCTGGCCTATGCTGGCCTGGGTTTGATCCCTGGCATCCCATATGGTCCCCTGAGCACCACCAGGAATAATTCCTGAGTGCAGAGCTAGGAGAAACTCCTAAGCATTGCCAGATGTGACCCAAAAAAAGCAAAAAAAAAAGAAAGAACCTATTTACTTAAATAGGTTCAAGTGTGGTCAGTTTTCAAGAGCTTAATTATCTAGGATTTCCTATTTTTGAAATGTGGTGTATATCATTTGAGACTCTTATTTTGTGTCCTATATGAATTTCTCTAAAATGGCATTAGCATAGTGACTGGTAATTAGAAAATATGTAAGAAAAATTCTCAGTGTATATATTTTCCTAAGCAGAAAAACTTAAGATGTGTAAATGTGAGCCCCAGACTCGCAGACATGGGGCAGAGCTGCTACTGGTTCTCCCTGTGCCCAGCCACTCATGAGGCACCTGGGAGGGACGGCAGGCTCTTCTGGCCCGCCACCCCAGCAGACCCTCACAAGTGCCAGACGACCCCCCCCCCACCACTCCATGAGGGCCGCCATTTTCCACATCTGGACTTCCCTCTCATCAGAACTCCACCCAGCAGAAAAGCCTATCACAACCCAGCTTGCGCTGCCTTTTTGTGGCCACGCGGTTCATCAATAAATGCTGGAGATCAGAGGTGACTACAAGAGTTGCCCACCGCACGGTAGAGCCTGGCAAGCTACCCATGTTATATTTGATATACCAAATACCAGTAACAATTATAGACCTCATTCCCATGACCTGATGGAATGGTTTGAGGCTCTTTTTACCTGGAGTAAGCAGATGCCCTTGGGCTCTACTAGCATGAGACAGGACATATGGAGATGTTACTGGTGCCCTCGAAAAAAAATATCCATGATGAACGGGAAGACAGTGATACAGTGATACAGTGAACCCTTTAGTTTCTGTATTGCAAACCACAATGCTAATGTGAGAGACATAGAGAGAGACACAGAGAGAGAGACAGAGACAGAGATACAGAGAGAGAGAGAGAGAGAGAGAGAGAATAAATGTCGTAAAAAGCAGATTGGGGGAGGAGGGAGATAGAAGGTGGAAGGGAAACTGGAGACATTGGTGCTAGGAAATGTACACTGGTGAAGGGATGGGTTTTGGAACACTGGAAGACTGAAGCACAAATATGAACAGCTTATGATGATCTATCTCAGAGTGATTCAATATTTTTTAAAGACTACCTAAAATCTGTACACTATAAATTAATTTACTTTAATAATAAAAGTAAATGACCAGTAAATTTAAAAACACACATATTTTATTCTATGGTTAACAAAAGAAATGTCAAGAAATAACAACATTAACATTTTGACCTATCAGATTCACAGAGATTTGGAATAAACTTTAGAAACAATTGGTATAGTGGAGGTATACAAAAATCAATACAGGGGCAGTACTACAGCAGACAGGATGTTTGCCTTGCACATCAGCTGACCTGCGTTTGATTCCCAGCATGCCATACGGTCACCTGAGCACCTCCAGGAGTGATCCCTGAGAGTAGAGGCAGGAGTAATACCTGGGCACAGCCAGGAGGTAGGGCCCAAATACCCCCCAAAGTATCAATATACAAAAATCTGGTACTTCTTTTTTAGGAGGAAGTATGGACCACACATGGTGGTGTTCAGGGCTTACTTTCAGCTCCGTGTTTAGGTAGTGCACAGGGCATGAAACACGGTGATAGAGATAGAACCAGGGTTCTATCATGTATTTCACCTCACCTACTTTCAACGCTCAGTTCTAATGCAGCATGACCATTTCCCACTATACTATCATACTGGTTCCTTCTCTACCATACCTACCCTCCTCCTGAACCACTGACAAGTCTTCCTGGCTCCTGTTTTCCCTGGCCTCAGATAGTGGTATCATTCTATTTTTTTATATACTGCAAATAAATGCAATCATTCTACAGCTATCTCCTCCTGTCTCATTCCACTCAGCATGATATTCTCCATGTCCATCCATTTATAGGCAAATTTCATGTCTTCATTTTTCCTAACAGCTAAATAGTATTCCATGGTTTAGATGTAGCATTGTTTCTTTATCCAGACATGTGGTCTCAGGTTGTTTCCAGATATTGGCTATAGTACTGCAGTAAACATAGAAGTGCAGATGTTGTTTTGCTGTGTGGTTTTGGGGCCTCAGAGTATATTTCCAGAAGTGGTATTGCTAAGTTAAATGGGAGCTCAAATTTTAGGGGTTTTTTTTAGAATGTCCACATTGTTTCCCAAAAAGGTTTGAACAGTCAGAATTTCCACTAGCAATGAAAGAGAATCCCTTTTTTCCTGCATCCACACCAGTACTGGTGGTTTTTGTTTTTTTAGCTGTGTGCCAGTCTTTGTGGCATGAGATGATATCTCATTGTTGTTTTCATTTGCATCTCCTTGAAGATTAGTGATGAAAGTATTTTTTATCATGTGCCCATTAGCCATTTGAGTTTCTTCTTTGAGAAAGTTTCTGTTCATTTCTTCTCTTCATTTTTTGATGGGGTTGGATGCTTTTTCCTTATAAAATTCTACAACTGCATTGTATATCTTTGTTATTAACCCCTTATCAGATAGATATTGGGTGAATAATATTTCCCATTTCATGGGCTGTCTTTGTATATTGGTCACTGTTTCTTTTGAGGTGCTTCTTAATATAATGTAGTCCCATTTATCTTTTCTTCCACTTGCTTGGTCAGTGGTGTTTCATCTTTGAAGATACCTTTAGCTTCAATATTGTGGAGGGTTTTGCCTCTATTTTTTTTCCATGTACTTTGTGGATTCAGGTTTGATGCTTAGGTCTTTAAACCATTTTGATCTGACTCTTTGTGCATGCTGTTAGATCAGCATCTGAATTCATTTTTTACATGTAGCTGTCCAGTTTTCCCTGCACCATTTATTTAAGAGGTTTTCCTTGATCCACATCGTATTTCTTGCTCCCCTTATGAAAGATTAAGTGGTCATATATTTGAGTGTGTGTGTCAGTATATTTAACTCTATTCCGTTGTCTGAGGGTCTGTCTTTATTTCAATACCATACTGTTTTAATTTCTACTACTTTGCGGTACAGTTTAAAGTTGATGAAGGTGATGCCTCCCATCATCTTTTTTCCAAGGATTATTTTAGTTCTTGATGGGGGTTTATTTTTCCATATGAATTTTAGGAGTGTTTGGTCAATTACTTTGAAAAATGTCTTGAGTAATACTGCTGCTTTGTAGTACAGTTTGAAGTTGGGAAAGGTGATGCCTTCCATCTTCTTTTCCCCAAGGATTGCTTTGGCTATTCGTGGGGTTTATTGTTCCATATGAATTTAAAGAGTTTGAAGAATGTAATGGGTATCCATATAGGGACCACATTGGATGTGTGTAACGCTTTGGGAATATTACCATTTTGACAATGCTCATTCTCCTAACTCATGAGCAAAAGATGTGCCCCATTTCCTCATGTCCTCTCTTTACTTCTTGAAGTAGCATACTGTAGTTTGCTTTGTATAGGTCCCTTTATGTCCTTAGTGAAGCTGATTCTGAGGTACTTGATTTTCTGAGGCACAATTGTGAACGTGATTTTTTTTTAATGTCGCTTTCTTTTCTTTCACTATTTGCATATAGGAAGGCTACAGACTGCACTCCCATTTATCCCACCTGCCCAGTATCCTTCGAATCAGAATCCTCAGAATTGCAATCAATAAATAAAATCAATAAATCTCCAGCCCACCCCATCAGGCAATTGCAGTTTAGATATTCTCTGTCCTGTCACAATATTCCCAAATCAAGATCCTTATATGCTGAAAACAGGGATAAAAGGACCAGCTCCCTTAGGTAGTATGGGTTTAATTCTCGGGAGCAAATGGCTGACATTTAAAGGAATTAAGGTACATCTCGGACTTCTCGACATCCTGACTCTCATGGGGGGATAATACTGTCAATCTCTTTGCCAACTAAATGGACTTTTGAAAAAGGGGAACCATTTGCTAGACTATTATTAGCTTTTCAGGATCCACCTAGTGAGTCCAAACACCCTAGAGTTGGAGGTTTAAATGGTACCAGCCCTTCTGCCAACTCCATCATTGGTTATGCAGCTGCACAGAACCAAGCCCACCAGCCACCTGCTGATTATCTAGTTGGGTACACTACCACGATTTCGCAGGCCAAGCAGCCGATTGTACCCATTGAAATTTATAAAAGGAAATTTAAAGGCATGTTGGATACAGGGGCAGACATATCCATAATCTCCGGCCAAGCATTGGCCCCGTGAAGAAAGTGTCCCATAGGCTTATTGGGGTAGGCACTCATCTCTTCTTTTCTCCGACAGTGTGAGATGGCTGCCATGTATTGGCCCTGAAGGGAACATAGCCATGGTCCAGCCTTATATAGCCCCTATGCCTTTAAATTTATGGGGTCAAGACATGCTGGAGCAGGGGGGTACAGTGATTCGCGATACCTCAGTCTACTCCCACCGGGCACCTGTTCTAGCTTTCCCTAATGAGCCTTACTTAGAGAGTGACCCTTTTTAATTGGGGCTGCTGTGGTTAAGCACCCACCCAGGGTCGTCAGAGGTCAGAGAGCTGCTGGGGATCCCCAACAGTATCAGGACAGAAGTTCTCTTCTATCTCTGAGGCTGCCGGGAACAGACGAAAACTCACGAGTCCGGCGCAGTTCCAAAAGGCTTTTAATAGTGGAACAAACTCTACCACTGCATTCAATATAATGGAAAACCTCTAGCTCTGGTTAGAACTTAGACCATACCTGAGGGCCCAAGTCTCCTACCAAAGAGAATCACAACAGAGAGTCCCACCAAAATGGATCCCACCAGAGAGGGGACAGTACCTCAAGTCAGTCCCCCTTATATATACCAAAGTAATCCTAACTTTAGGGAGGGTCATGTTAACAAAGAACCCTAAACAGCTTCTAGAGAGTAGACAAATGTAGAAGGGTGGTACCACACACCTACTACAGGTCTAAACAAATGATCATGCCAAGGACTAATCCATTCTTCTGAGATTATGAGATTATCTCTTATGTAAAACACTGGGGAGAGAGAGAGAGAGAGAGAGAGAGAGAGAGAGAGAGAGAGAGAGAGAGAGAGAGAGAGAGAGAGAGAGAGAGAGGGGCCTGGTATAAAGTAATACATCTTAATTTCATGGACTTCATGTAATCTATAATTGCTCAAGTTTTGAGGTGACTACTAGAGTATCCCACCCCGACGGCAGAGCCTGGCAAGCTACCTGTGTCGTATTTGACATGACAAATACCAGTAACAATTATAGACATTGACCTGATGTCATGATCCCATGACCTGATGGAATGGTTTGAGGCTCTTTATGTTCCTTGGAGAGGGATGATGCCCTTGGGCTATCTCGCATGTGGCAGGATGTATTGAGATGTTACTGGTGCCTGCTCAAGCAAATCAATGATATATGGGAAGACAGTGACAGTGATATATATATATATATATATATATATATATATCACTGTCACTGTCTATATATGATAAAATATATATATATATATTTTTTATCATATATAAATAATTGGGAAAGGTGATGCCTCCCATCTTTTCCTCCCAAGGATTGCTTTGGCTATTTATCATATATAAATATATATAAATATATATATGTCACTGTCACTGTCTTCCCCTATATCATTGACATATATAAATATATATAGATATATATTGATATATATAAATAAATATATACATATCATGCATATAAATGCAGTCATTCTGTCTTTTTCCTTCTGGCTAATTTCTCTTAGCATGATCATCTGCATGTCCATCTGTTTATAGGCAAATTTCATAACTTTATTTTACGTAACAGCTGCATAGTATTCCATTGTGTAGATATACCAAAATTTCTTTATCCAGTCATCAGTTCTCGGACACTGGTTCTTTCCAGATTCTGGCTATTGTGAATAGTGCTGCTATGAAAATAAAAGTGCAGATGGTGTTTCTGCTGTGTGTTTTTGGCTTTCCAGGGTATATTCCCAGGAGTTGTATGTCTGGGTCAAACGGGTGCTCAATTTCTAGTCTTTGGAGGAATGTCCATATTGTTTCCAAAAAGGCTCTATCAGTTGACATTCCCACTAGCAATGGATGAGAGTCCCTTTCTCCCCCAAATCCACACCAGCATTTCAACACAAAGCCCACCCATCGGTAGTGCTTTTAAGTAAATGACTTTGTCTCCTCCATTTTCAGCATGGCAAGCATTCTAAAGAAGACGAGATAGAAGTAGAAAATATAAAACATAAACTCCAAGAGAAGGAAGAACTCATTAAGTGCTTACAAGACCAGCTTGCCAAGACACAAGCAGAGCAGCAAGCGGAACAGGTAGGGGTGTAAGTTACCTCCAAAAAACCAAGTTGACACATCATTAACCTAGTGACAGTGTGTCAGTTTGCCACTGTTGTGGCTGACTGACAGTATCAGGTACAGAACCAGTCCAGAGTCTTTGAACTCCCTTTAAGCCTTTCTTCCAACTGGTTCCTTGTTCTGCCTTTAGGCATGCTCAGCAAACCCTTCTCTCTGCTCCACTAACTCTGTCAGGCTCTCTGCTCCTCCAACTCACTCCTGCCAGCTTGGCTGAGACCCCAGTCCCAACTGACAACTCAACTGTCTTTCTAACTCTTTTATGTCCCCATAATTTGGATACTGACCATCCTTTTTAAGAAGTACAAGCCATCCCTTTAAGGAATCTCTTAAAACTCTTTTATTTTTAATCGCCCCAATTCTTCTTTATTGATAATTTTTTAAAGTATTTTATTATACCACCGTGAGAGACACAATCACAAAGATACACAATTAAAAAGTTCATACCTGGGTTTTGGTCATACGGTGTTCCAGCACCCATCCTTCCACCAGTGCCCACCTCCAACCACCAACTACCTCCAATTACCTGGTCCCCCCCCACCACCACCCCAACCCACCTCCATGGCAGGTTCCCCATTTCTTTCCCCTTTCTCTTCTCTCTCTCTCTCTCTCTCTCTCTCTCTCTCTCTCTCTCTCTCTCTCTCTCCCCTTCCTTCCCCTCTAGACTATGGACTACAGAACATACATTAAAGGGTTGCCATGTGTATCCTTTCCCTATATTTAATGCTCAGTTCTAGGTTGGCACTAGTACCCCTCGACAGTTGTCAGCCTCTGTCCTACCCAGCCTCTGACTCCCCACACGCTTGCGCACAATTTCCACCCTTGACAATACAAGGTCATGTTTCACTTGACCTTGGATATTGGCATCATAATATGCACATATATATATCTATGCCATGCAAATAAATGCAGTCATTTTATATCTGTCTCTCTCCTACTGGCTAATTTCACTCAACATAATCTTCTCCATGTCCATCCATTTATAGGCAAATTTTATAACTTCATTTTTCCTAACAGCTACATAGTATTCCATTGTGTAGATGTACCAAAACTTCTTTTTTTTTTAAGTATTTTATTATACCACCGTGAGATATACAAATAAAAAGATATACAATTAAAACGGTCATGTTTGGGTTTTGGTCATACAGTGTTTCAGCACCCGCCCCTCCACCAGTGCCCATCTCCCACCACCAACATCCCCGGTTCCCTCCCCCTTCCCCAGCCCTGCTCCATGGCAGGTTCTTTATTTCTTTCCCTTTCTCTCTCTTTCTCTTTTCCTTCCCTTCCAGACTATGGATTACAGAACATACATTAAAAGGTTGTCATGTGTATCCTTTTGCCTCTATTTAATGCTCAGTTCTAGGTTGGCATTAGTACCCTCGACTATTATTAGCACCCTGTTCCATTTTCTGTCTTACCTAAACTCTGACTCCCACACGTTTGTGATAATTTCCACCTTTGACAAGACCTCCTGATATATGTTTCACTTGACCTTGGATATTGGTATCATAATATGTAGATATATATTTATGCCATGCAAATAAATGCAGTCATTCTGTATCTGTCTCTCTCCTTCTGGCTAATTTCGCTCAACATAATCTTCTCCATGTCCATCCATTTATAGGCAAATTTTATAACTTCATTTTTCCTAACAGCTGCATAGTATTCCATTGTGTAGATGAAAACTTCTTTATCCAGTTATCGATTCTAGAGCACTCTGGTAGTTTCCAGATTCTGGCTATTGTGAATAATTCTGCTATGAACATAAAAAGTAGGGATGGTGTTTCTTCTGCATATTTTTGGCTTCCCAGAGTATATTCCCAGGAGTGGTAAGGCTGGGTCAAATGGGAGTTCAATTTCTAGTCTTTGGAGGAATGTCCATATTGTTTTCCAGAAGTCTGTACTAGCCGGCATTCCACCAACAATGGATGAGTGTCCCCTTTTCCCCACATCCTCGCCAGCACTTGTTTTTCTTGCTCTTTTGAATATGTGCCAGTCTCTGTGTTGTAAAGTGATATCTCATTGTTGTTTTGATTTGCATCTCTCTGATGATTAGTGATGATGAGCATTTTTTCATATGTTTTTTTGGCAATTCGAATTTCTTCCTTGTTGAAGTTTCTGTTCATTTCTTCTCCCCATTTTTTGATGGGGTTGTTTGATTTCTTCTTGAACAGTTCTACCAGTGCTTGATATATCCAGGATATTAACCCCTTATCAGATGGGTATTGGGTGAATATTCTTTCCCATTCTGTGGACTGCCTTTGTATCTTAGTCACTGTTTCTTTTGAGGTGCAGAAACTTTTTTAGTTTCATGTATTCCCATATGTTTATCTTTTCTGCTAGTTGCTTTGTTAGTCATGTTTCACCTTTGAAGATACGTTTAGCTTCAATATAGTGGAGGGTTTTTCCTATATTTTCTTCAATGTACTTTATGGATTCAAGTCTGATATTGAGATCTTTAATCCATTTTGATCCGATTTTTATGCATGGTGTTAGACACAGGTCCAAATTCATTTTTTTACATGTTGCTGCCCAGTTTTCCCAACACCACTTGTTGAAGAGGCTTTCCTTACTCCATTTTGGACTCTTTGCACGTTTATCAAAGATTAAATGATCATGTGTTTGAGGTTGGGTGTCAGGATATTCAATTCTATTCCATAGGTCCACAGGTCTGTTTTTATTACAATACCACGCTGTTTAAATTACTACTGCCTTGTAGTACAGTTTGAAGTTGGGAAAGGTGATGCCTCCCATCTTCTTTTTCCCGAGGATTGCTTTAGCTATCCTTGGGAGTTTATTGTTCCATACAAATTTCAGGAGTGTTTGGTCAATTTCTTTGAAGAATGTCATGGGTATCCTTATAGGGACTGCATTGAATCTGTACAGAGCTCTAGGGAGTATTACCATTTTGACAATGTTGATTTTCCCCATCCATGAGCAGGGAATATGTTTCCATTTCCTTATGTCCTCTTTTATCTCTTGGAGCAGTGTCTTGTAGTTTTCTTTGTACAGGTCCTTTACACACTTAGTTAAGTTGATTCCTAGGTATTTGATTTTCTGTGGCACAATTGTGAACGGAATTGTTTCCTTAATATCCCTTTCTTCTCTTTTGTTATTTGTATATAGGAGAGCCACCGACTTCTGGGTGTTGGTTTTGTATCCTGCCATTCTACTATATGTGTCTATTGTTTCTAGGAGTTTTTGGTAGACAGTTTAGAGTTCTCTAGGTATAATATCATGTCATCTGCAAATAATGATAGCTTGACTTCTTCCTTGCCTATCTGGATGCCCTTGATGTCCTTTTCTTCTCTGATTGCTATGGCAAGTACTTCCAGTACTATATTGAATAAAAGAGGTGAGAGTGGGCAACCTTGTTTTGTCCCTGATCTCAGGGGGAAGGCTTTCAATTTTTCCCCATTTAAAATGATGCTTGCTGTGGGCTTTTGGTAGATGGCTGTAACTATCTTGAGGAAAGTCCCTTCAATTCCCATTTTCTGGAGGGTTTTAATCATGAACCGGTTCTGGATCTTGTCAAATGCTTTCTCTGCATCTATTGATAGGATCATATGGTTTTTATTTTTTCTCTTATTGATATAATGGATTATGTTGTTTGACTGGCGAATGTTGAACCATCCTTGCATTCCCGGGATGAATCCTACTTGGTCATGATGTATAATCTTCTTGATGATTCTTTGCATTCTGTTTGCTAGTATTTTGTTGAAGATCTTAGCATCGGTGTTCATCAGGGATATTGGTCTGTAGTTTTCTTTCTTTGTGTTGTCTCTCCCTGCTTTGGGTATCAGGGTGATATGTGCCTTGTAGAAGCTGTTTGGGAGTGTTTCTGTTTCTTCTATTTCCTGGAAGAGCTTGAAAAGGACTGGCAGTAGGTCCTCCTTAAAGGTTTGGTAGAGTTCACTAGTGAATCCGTCTGGACCTGGGATTTTGTGTGTGGCAGACTTTTAATTACTGTTTCAATTTCCTCGATGGTGATAGGCTTATTCAGGTATTGGAGGTCTTCTTGTTTCAGCCGTGGGAGGTTATAGGACTTCAGGAATTTATCCATTTCTTCCAGATTCTCATGTTTCAAGGCATACAGGCTCTCAAATTAATCTATGGTGATCTTTTGGATTTCTGTGGTTTCTGTTGTGATGTCACCATTTGTATTTCTGATTCTGTTTATTTGGGTTCTCTCTTTCCCTGTCCTTACAAGTCTTGCCAATGGTTTGTCAGTCTTGTTTATTTTTTTTCAAAAAACCAGCTCTTGGTTTCATTAATCTTTTGGATTGTTTTTTTTTGGTTTCCAACTCATTGATTTCCTCTCTAAGTTTTATTATTTCCTTTTTCTGCCTGGGTTGGGCTCCTTTTATTGGTCTTTTTCTAATGTCTTCAGCTGTGTAGTCAGGTTATTTATGTGGGCCCTTTCTTGTTTCCTGATGAATGCTTGCAGAGCTATAAACTTCCCTCTTAACGCGGCTTTTGCCATGTCCCACAAGATCTTATAGTTGGTGTCTTCATTTTCATTTGTTTCTCAGAAATCTTTGGATTTCCTGTTTGATTTCTTCTATGACCCATTTGTTGTACAGGAGTGAGCTGTTCAGTTTCCAGGTGTTTGGTTTGACTCCCTGTTTCTGTGTAACGGTTAACTTCCATTTTCAGTGCATCATGGTCTGAAAAGATAGTTGACACAATTTCTATCTTTTTATTTTATTGAGGTATGCTTTGTTGCTCAGCATGTAGTCTATCTTGGAGAATGTTCCATGTGCACTAGAGAAAAATATGTATTCAGCTTTTTTGGCATGAAAAGCCCTGTATACATCCACTAGCTCTCTTTCTCCATTTCTTCCTTCAGGGCCAATATTTTCTTGGTGAGTTTCAGTCTTGTTGATCTATCCATAGTTGGTAGAACAGTGTTGAAGTCTCCAACTATTATTTTGTTACTGTTAATGTCTTCTTTGAGGTCTCTTAGCAGTTGTTTTATGTATTTTGTTGGCCCCTCGTTGGGTGCCTGTATGTTTAGTAGTGTAATTTCGTCCTGGTATACATACCGCTTAACTAATAAGAAATGGCCTTCGTTGTCCCTTCTAACCTTTTTTATCCTGAAGTCTATATTATCTGATACTAGTATGGCCACACCAGCCTTTTTGGAGGAGTTGTTTGCATGGAGAATGGTCTTCCAACCTTTGACTTTGAGTCTGTGTTTGTTCTGATTATTCAGATGTGTTTCTTGTAGATAGCAGAATGTTGGGTTCAAATTTTCAATCCATTTTGTCACTCTGTGTCTCTTAATTGGTGCATTTAGACCATTGACATTGAGAGAGATTATTATCATCAGATTTTTTGCCATCTTTCTGTTTGTGCTTGTTGTGCTTTTGGGTTTGGTCATATTACAGTAGACCCTTCAGTCCTCCTTTAAAAGTTGGTTTTGAGTCCATGAAGTTCCTGAGTTGTTGCTCATCCATGAAGTTGTGTATCTTTCCTTCATATCTAAATGTGAGTCTGGCCGGGTACAAAATTCTTGGTGTGGCCTGCAGTTCATTGAGTCTTTTCACTGTATCCCACCATTGTTTTCGTGCTCAGAGTGTTTCATCATAGAAGTCTGCTGTAAATCTTAGGATGTTCTTTTGTATGTGAGTTCCTTCTTTGATCTTGCTGATTTCAGTATTCTATCTCTATCTATAGTTTTTGTCATTCTAATTAAGATGTGTCTTGGAGTATTCTTATTTTTTAATTTTTTATTTTTACAATTACAAAGATATACAATTAAAAGTTCATATTTGGGGTTTTGGTCATACAGTGTTCCAGCACCCATCCCGCCACCAGTGCCCATCTCCCACCACCAACGCCCCCGGTTCCCTCCCCGCCCCCAGCCCTGCTCCATGGCAGGTTCTTTATTTCTTTCCCTTTCTCTCTCTTTCTCTTTTCCTTCCCCCCAGACTATGGATTACAGAACATACATTAAAGGGTTGTCATGTGTATCTTTTTGCCTCTATTTAATACTCAGTTCTAGGTTGGCATTAGTACCCTCGACAATTGTTAGCACACTGTTCCATTTTCTGTCTTACCTAGCCTCTGAGTCCCACACGTTTGTGATAATTTCCACCTTTGACAAGACCTCCTGATATATGTTTCACTTGACCTTGGATATTGGTATCTTAATATGTACATATATATTTATGTTATGCAGATAAATGCAGTCATTCTGTGTCTGTCTCTCTCCTTCTGGCTAATTTCGCTCAACATAATCTTCTCCATGTCCATCCATTTATAGGCAAATTTTATAACTTCATTTTTCCTAATAGCTGCATAGTAAAGAGCAAGAACAACAAGTGCTGGTGTGGATGTGGGGAAAAGGGGACACTCATCCATTGTTGGTGGGAATGCCGGCTGGTACAGCCTTTCTGGGAAAACAATATGGACATTCCTCCAAAGACTAGAAATTGAACTCCCATTTGACCCAGCCATACCACTCCTGGGAATCTACTCTGGGAAACCAAGAATACACAGCGGAAACACCATCCCTACTTTTATGTTCATAGCAGTATTATTCACAATAGCCAGAATCTGGAAGCAACCAGAGTGCCTGGAAAATCGATGACTGGAGTATTCTTGTTGGGGTTTCTTTTAGCTGGTATCCTACGGGCCTCCCTGGATCTTGAGGCAAGCATTCTTTAGTTCCGGGAACTTCTCAGCAATTATGGCTTTGACAAGTTCTTCTTCATCAGGGTTTTCTTCTTGCCCTTCTGGCACCCCAATGATTCATATGTTGTCTCTTCTGGCTTCATTGCGATTATCTCTTGTTGTCTGTTCGGTAATTGTGAGTCTTTTTTCCATCTTCTGGTGTTGTGTAAAGAATCTTCGAACTCATCTTCAAGATCACTAATTCGTTCTTCAGTAGCTATTATTCTGCACGGTGGCCTTCTACTGTGTTTTTCATTTCATTTACCTCATTTTTAGTATCTGTCATTTCCATTTGTGTTTTCTTCACTTATCTCATGTCTTCTTGTATTTTATTGATTTTGCATTCCATTGCTTCTTTGAGTTCCTTATGCATCCTTAACAATTCTTTCCGAAATTCCTTATCTGAGAGGTTATACAACTCATCGGTATTGCTTGGCTCATCTGGACTAGTGACTTCACTCACTCAGCTTGATGGAATTTTGCGTTGCTTTACCATTAAGACTATTGGAGGTTGCAAATGTGAGTTCTTGGGTGACTAGATAGTACAGTTAGTAGGTGTCTGGTCTGTTTCCAGAGTTTGGGTGGGTGGCAAGGAGTGTAGGACCAAAGGTTCACTGGTACTTCATGCAAGATAGATAATAAGAGGATCACGTGGACGTGCTAGCGCCTGTTTGGTTTTGAGTTTTGGGATGTGGGTGTAGGGTTCTGTCCTGTTTCCTGGGGCTGATATGGTCTGCGGAGACGCAAAGGATCACACACACACACCTGTGGGGGAGGTTGTAGACGTTCCTGGAAGTGCAGGACCCAAGAAGTCCGGGTGGGACCAAGGCCATTTGCCTCAGTTCCCGTTGCTGGAAGTTCCGGCTGTTCCCTTGGGCTGATTAGGTCTGCGGAGACACAAGAATCACACACACACACACACACACACACACACACACACACCTGTGGGGAGGTTATAGACATTCCTGGAAGCGTAGGGCCCAAGGGGTCTAGGGTGGGACCAAGGCTTTTTGCCTCAGTTCCTGTTGATGGAAGTTCTGGCTGTTCCTTGGGGCTGATTGGGCCGCGGAGACGCAAGGATAACACACACAGCTCTGGGGAGGTTGCAGACGTCCCTACTCTTAAATCTCTTAAAGGGCCCAACAACAGTGCACATGAACAGTTTATTGCTCTCATTGCCCTATCTATTTATACTCATGAGTTTTGTCAGTTTCCCTTCTCTTCTTCCTTCACTTGATCACTTGAATCCCGTTATTCATCGATTTGCTCAAGCGGGCGCCAGTAACATTTCCATTGGACCCTATCACGTGCCAATGTAGCCCAATGGCATCTGGTTGATTCAGGAACATGAAGAGCCTCAAACCGTTCCTTCAGGGTCTTTACAAGGAAGTCTGACCATCTTGTAGGTGGGCGGCCACGTGATCTTTTGACATCCCGTGGGATCCAGTCGGTAATGGCTCTAGTCCATCGGTTGTCTCCAAATCGCATTACATGTCCAGTCCATCGGATTTTCGATGCCTTGGCAAACAAGACAGCGTCCCTGATTCTGGAATAGCGACGGAGGTCAGAACTCCGGTTTCCTTCTCTCACTTGAGTGAGGCGTGATATTCCAAGCATAGCTCTTTTCGATTCCTCTCTGGGAGACCCGAATAGCATTCTCATCCTGCTTTCGTAGGGCCCAGGTCTCTGAGGCGTATATTAATGCAGGGAGAACGGTAGAGTCCAGGAGATGTGCCCGGAGCCGGAGGTTCTTTGTCCTTTTAGCTATTTCTTCTATGCCTTTGAAGGCATTCCATGCTGCTCTCTTCCTCCTGCACAGCTCAGGTTTTAGGTCGTTCATCATGTTGACTTCTCGACCTAGGTACACATAACTGCTGCATTCAGAGATGTTTGTTCCATTGAGAGTGAATGGGGCCTCAGGAACTAGTTCATTCTTCATGAACATTGTTTTCTTTTAGATTCAGCTGTAGACCTATCTTTCCACATTCTCGGTCAAAGTTAGCCAGCATTTGTGCTGCTTGGCTAATGTTTGGTGCTATTAGAACGATGTCATCAGCGAAGCGGGAGGTGGTGTAGTTGCTGACCATCTATCTTCACTCCCATTCCTTCCCATTCTAATTGTCGCATGATGTTCTCGAGGGTGGCACTGAAGAGTTTTGGTGAAATGGTATCACCCTGTCGAACCCCTCTTTTGACATCAATGATCACTTCTTTGTAGAATGGTGAGATCCTGGTGGTGAATCCATAATACAGCTCACGAAGGATCTTGATGTATTGGGTTTGAACGCCCTGTTTGGCTAGGGCTTCAATGACTGCTTCAGTCTCCACAGAATCAAAAGGCTTTCTGTAAATCAATGAACGTGAGACAGAGCGGCATCTTATACTCCCTACAAACCTCGATGAGCTTGGTTACTGTGTGGATATGTTTGATTGTGCTGAATCCTTTCCAGAAGCCTGCTTGCTTGCATGGTTGTCCTTCATCTAGTGTTCTGCTAATCCTGTTCAAGATGACGCGTGTAAACAGCTTGTAGATGACAGACAACAGGCAGATGGGGCAATAGTTGCAGATGTTGTGAATGTCTCCCTTCTTGAACAGTAGAACTGTCCTGCTGGTTTTCCATTGGGAGGGCACCTTGCATTCGGACAGGTAGCGTGTGAAGAGCCGAGCTAGTGTATTGATGAGTACCGACGGCAGATTCTTCAGGTGTTCGGGTCTGACTTTGTCTGGGCCTGGTGCTGTTCCCTTCTTTACCTACGAGATGGCATGTCAGATTTCAGAAGGGAGAACGTTGGGAATGACATATCCATCCTGTGGAATTTGGTATGTGGGCAGGTGGATGTGGCTATCAAAGAGATTTGAGTAGAAGTCCTGGATAATCTTCTCCATTGCCTTTCTGGAAGATGTGTTAGATCCATCAGGGCGTCGGAGGGCAGTCATCTTGGTCTTATAGTTGGCGAAGGACAGGCGGGCGGTGCGAATGCTTTTCCCGGCTTCTGCTGCATCTTCCAGTATTTCTGCTCTTCTGTCTTTGAGGTCTTCTTTTATCGCTTCTCTGCACCGTTTAGCAAGCTTGGACATTAGCATTTGGTCTCCTGAGGCTCGCACTTTGCCACGTTGGCGAATGAGCTCGAGAGTTTCTGAAGACAGGCGTTCTTTTTGTGTCTTTCTCTCTCTTGGCATTCTTCGCACAAGGTGCTGAACCAGTCGGTTGTATTCTTCATCAATGTCATCAATGATGGTATCTTCCCATGTTGCTGCAAAGGTGCCAAAGAGTTCCCAGTTGGTGGTCGTTCTGGGAGTTCTCTTCTTAAACTTTGCAGCCTTTTCTCCCGTTGCTGGGAAGTAGAATTTTGCACGAGGGAGACGGTGGTTCGATCCTGTTTGGAATTTGGGGACAACAGCTACATCAGTCAGACAAAACCGTCGATTGGAGATGATGTGGTCAATTTCATTGTGGAACTGTCCGCCAGGAGATTCCCTGTCCAACGTTTCGCTTCAGCTTTCTGGAACTGTGAGTTCCCATAAATGGTCTTGGTGGACAGGATGAACTCAGATAGTTTCTCACCCTGTTTGTTCCATTCTAGGCCATGGGTCCCGATGTGGAGTTCTTCAGCCAATCTTCTTGGTCCTATCTTGGCATTAAAATCACTGACTATTATCTTGTAGAAGGTGTGATCTTTTTATATAACTCCTCCAATTCCTTGTAGCATTTCTCAATTTCATCTTCTTTGTATGTGGGTGTTGGTGTGTAGACAATGAAGATAGAAATTCGCTGGCAGTGGGCCACATCTCCTCAAGTGTAATTGTCCTATTCGGGTTTGTTTGGCATTCAGATGAATCAATGTTTACGGCCATGTTCGTGTTGACAAGGACACCAACACCACCGATGCCTCTTTCATCACATGTTCCAAGGAACAATTTTCTCCGGTGTCAAATACAGCATGTTGCAACTGGCGCCTCCCTCTTATCAGTCAGACCAGTGATGTCGTACTTGATCTTTTTGCGCTTGCAGCATCAGATCCTCAATATATGCTTCTGATGCCAGCGTACATGCATTGAAAGTCCAGACCGTTATTTTAGTCCTTCTTCATTTTGGCAGCCTAGGATGGCCATGAAATTTTTTCAGGCACTGCTTGTTTGCCTTTCTTACTGCTGCCGTATTAAGGGCTCTTTCGGGTCAGGAAAATAAACATTTCTGTTACTGGATTTGGCATATCGAACACGCATTGGACAGCTTGCCAGGCTCTGCCATCTTCTTCCTTAAATCTAGTAATTTTACTAGACTCTGCTTGCTGTTTGTCTTTCTTAGTTGTCATCTGTAAATACCCATAGATTTATATGTGATTTTACATATTTTTTATGTGAGAACAATATTCTCATATTGTTCAGACTATTTGGTCTGTTTCCTTATTTAGGGACTTCTGTTATCCATACTTCTTGGATTTTCTTTTATATTTGTCACTTTGCCTCAGTTATTTTAATGTCTTTAATTTAAAAATAAAAAGCAGGGGCCAGAGTGATAGTCCAGCGGGTAGGGCATTTGCCTTGCACACGGCCAGCCTGTGCCGCCCAGGTTCGACCCCGACATCCCATATGGTCCCCGAGCACCGCCAGGAGTAATTCCTGAGTGCAGAGCCAGTAGAAACCCCTGAGCATTGCCGGGTATGACCCAAAAAGCAAAAAAAAAAAAAAATAAAATAAAAATAAAAAGCATTCGTATTTAACTTTTAAGACATTCAATTTTGTGTTTATTTACTTTTATAATCCTTATTGTATCTTGTTTTATGCAATTATTTTTTTCTTTTCTATAACAACTTCTACCAAAATTCTGTTACCATGTTCCTGAATTTATTTATTCTTATTCATGTCTTTTTGTAAATTTCAAAATTTTTAAAGAACATCTTAAGATTTCAATTCAGTATGTTTTTGATTCAATATGTTTGGTTTTGTTTGTACTTTTCACCTATAGGCATGTTGTTCTTTAACATTTTTCTCCCTCAACTTTTAAGATGTATTTAAAAATTTAATTATTTCTTTCTCTTCCCTGTCTAGTGTTTTGTGCTGTTGTGATGAGTTCTTATACACTTGGTTGTGGTGCCCACAGATTTTTTAATTGCTTGCCAGGGTCTCATACTTTTGGTTGTGCTCATACACACTTTTTCTCTGTCCTTCATTTGTTTTATATAAATGTTGTTGGCTAGTAATATAATGTGAATCATGTGCATAATATTAGAGTGAAATACAAAGAGTAAAGAAGAAAGAGGTAAAAATTAATTTTGACAGCAATTTCTTTTAACAAAATAAAGTTTTTGTATCATATGTTAATAATTTTATTAATATTAATTATTCATATAAATTAACTATAGCATATGAATATATATTAAATATATAACAATATATTTATAATACAGAATCTAGAATGTATAACATGTAACATAGGAATGTATTAAAAATATTTTTGTCTATACCTGATATAATGAGATGTTTGTTGGAGGATTTGGTTTTTCTTTTTTTGTTTTTTTTCTTTTTTTTTTTGCTTCTTGGGTCACAACCAACAATGCTCAGGGGTTACTCCTGGTTCTGCAATCAGGAATTACTCCTGGCGGTGCTCAGGGACCATATGGGATGCCAGGGATGGAACCTGGGGGTCAGTTGCATGCAATACAAACTCGTTACCCGCTGTACTATCGCTCCGAACCCTGGATTTGGTTTTTTCTGTGTGTAGGATTTAGAGAAGTTGAAAAACTGCTGCTAAATTTCTCTTGCTTCCTCTGAGAGATAATTTTATTTTATTTTATTTTTTAATATTTTATTATATGACCGTGAGAAGCACAAAAGATGTTCATGTCTTGGTTTTGGTCATACATGGGTGTTCCAGCACCTATCCCTCCACCAGTGCCCATTTCCTACCACCAATGTCACCAACTCCCTCCCCTCCCCTAGCTGCCTCTATGGCAGGTTCTTTATATCTTTTCTCTCTCTCTCTCTCTCTCTCTCTCTCTCTCTCTCTGTCTTTGAGAGATAATTTTACTAATTGTTTTTAAATTCTTCAGAACTTGCAGTTTTCTTTTTATTAAGTGGGTGTAAAAACTCAGGTAGCTTTATAGGGCATATGAGAAGGAGAGGTCAAAGAATTGAGTTCTAATTATTTTTTCTGGCTTTTAACTTTTAATTTCTTCCCTTATTCTACTTCTTGTAATTTAGGTAGCATGATAACTGTCCTTGCTTTGTTGTACTAGATCATGAAACTAGCACCGCCTCCATGATCATTACACTAGCACCACCCCCAACCACTGTGCCTATGTCAGTTCAACCTGCCTGTTGCTCTCTCTCCTTCCCACTATGTGATTATTTCAGTTCTGTGCACAAAGAGCCAAGAACTTTAAATCCATTAATATCGTTAATTCCCTCCTTTTGTTTCTTTATATACCACAGATGCATTAGGTGATCTGGTATTTGTCCTTCCACTGACTTATTTCACTAAACATAACATTGCAGTTTTCACTCATTGCAGTGAACTGCAAGATTTCATCGCTTTGCTTATGTTTATTGATTGAGATTCTGTGACTTACAAGACTGTTAATGATGGTTTCTTATGCCTGCAATTCTAGCACCACACCTACCACCAGTGGACCTACCTCTCCCCCAGGATCCAGCAGCCCTCCCTTTACATCCCTCACCTTGCCCCCAACTAAGTTGTGTGAAGCGTTCTCCCATTGTGGTGTCCTTGGCCCTTTGTTGCTGTTTTGCTGTGTATGATTTCATCACTTCTTTTATCTATGTAACATTACATTGTGTTTATATACCACACTTTTTGATTCATTTATTGATCATTGAATATTTTGGTTCCTTTTCATATCCTTTCTGTAGTACTTCAATGCTGCCATGAACATAGGTGGTCAAGTGTCTTTCAAGTTAGTATTTTTTGTGCTCTTGGTGATGAAAAGTGGAATTGCTTACACATGGAGACTCTATTCTTACTTTTTTGTGAAGTTTCCATATCATTTCCACAGAGGCTGAACCCAAGAACATTTGTCAATAGTGATTGAAGGTTCCATTTCCACCACATCCTGCTGATCGATTCCAGTCTTTTTGCTATATGCCGTTTTCACTGAGTGTGAGACAATGTCTCATAATATATATGAGAACACACAGCTACCTTCTGTATGTCTTCAGAGAAGTGTCTATTGATCTTGAATTCTTATTTTCTTTAATAAAAGCTTTAAATTTTGTATGTTCAATTTAATAAGAGTTCTACAGAGTCAGAAGAATTTGTACTGATGAAACAACAGCTCCAAGAGAAAAGAAAGAACTCATTGGCACGTTGAAAGCCCAGCTCAGCCAGACACAGGCTGAACAAGCTGCTCAGGTAGGTGGGGCACTCCCATAATCAGTAAGATCAAGAATCATGAAAATTATTAAGATCCGAATTATGAAAATCTAGTGTAGAGATTTCCAAACTTACTTGACCTACCACCCACCTACCTTCCTTTTTCTCTGTCTTTCCCCAGCAGTGCTCAGGGCTTGCTTCTGAACTCAGAGATCTCTCCTAGAGGGTTTTGGGGGACTAGATAGTGTGCTGGTGATTGAACTCAGCTTGGCTGCAAATTCCACTGCCCTCACCAGTTGCATCAAGGGGACGGCACTTTGGGAAATACTGGTCTAGTGGACTATTACATGACTAGTCAATTCAGACAGTGACTTTTAAAATGTTCATAGAATAGAGGAAAGTATAGGTAATAGGTTACAATAGAAATCAGAAGGAACAACAGTGGAAGAAATGTGGAATTGTATTGACCTTGGTAAACAATCTGATTGCTAATTGATTTTTACTTCTGCAGGTCCAAAAACTTTTCAGTATCACATGGAGATTTCATATCTTTTTTTTTTTTTTTTTGCTTTTTTGGGTCACACCCGGCGATGCTCAGGGGTTACTCCTGGCTCTGTACTCAGGAATTACTCCTGGCGGTGCTCGGGGGACCATATGGGATGCCAGGGAAGCGAACCCGGGCCGGCATGGGCCAGCCTCGTTCAAGGCAAACACCCTATCCGCTGGGCTATTGCTCCGGCCCCGAGATTTCATATCTTAAGGAATGACCTTATGCTAATTTTAGAATGAGAATGGTCACTTGTCACTTGCCTTCCCATTGCTCATCAATTTGCTTGAGCGGTGCCAGTAATGTCTACATTCTTTGGGAATGAGGTCTATTATTGTTACTCTTTTGGCATATCGAATACAGCACTGGTAGCTTGCCAGGCTCTGCTGTGGATCTGGGTTCATTCCAGTCTTTTTCTAAGTCAGACCATCAACCATCCATGGCCCATGGACAGAGCTCTGGGTGTAGGCACGCCTGTCTCCTATCTGCTGCCTGCTGATGCAGTTTGGCATGCAGCCACACCTTCAAGGGGCAGGATGAGAATGATAGATAAATAAAAATACAAATGACTAGGTCCATTTGCCTAGGTAAAATCTTAATTTGTAATTAAGTTATAATCAGAAGTTTCCTTAGTAGGTAATGGATGTAGTATAGGTTAAGTGATTCAGTGTTTAATGGCACAAACACTTTTAAATATGTCAGATATCAGGATCTGATTCTTTAGATTGTCATTCTCATGTCTTAGTTTTCTGTTCTCATATTTTGTTTTTCTTTGGGACTGATTTATTTCTTTGAGAACGAGAACTCCACACTATAGTTCTGGAGCCATCATGGCCTCATCTTCTGCTGAAGTTCATTGCACAGTAGCTAATTTTATCCCTTGGGGTTTACCTGATTGATTTTTAGCTCTTGGGGTTTATTGATTAATATTAGTGATGCCTTCTGTTTATGATTGTGCATACTTCTGTGTATGTAGTAAAAGTTTTGTATCCTCAGATTTCTTTTACCTACTTAAGCTTTTCTTCTGTCCTTTCTATATGCTACAAGCACTGATAAAAGGCAGGATAGAAAAAATGTAGGCTAGGGGCCGGAGCAATAGTCCAGCCGGGTAGGGTGTTTGCCTTGTATGTGCCAACCCAAGAGTTTGATCTCCGGATCCCATATGGTCCCCTGAGCACTGCCAGGAGTAATTCCTGAGGCAGAGCCAGGAGTAACCCTGAGTATCACCGGTGTGACCAAAAAATAAAGCAAAAAAAATGTAGGCTATCATTTTTTTTATTCATTGTCTGCAGTATGGAAAACCAAGATTCATGATTTATCCATTCCTGAATTAGATAATAGGTTTTTTTCACACCTGAAAGGTATTTTGGTTTGGCAGTCATCCAGCATTCTCATCTTTTTTGATTTCAAAAATTGTAAACTACCTATTTTCCATCTAATTCTCAGTGTCAGTCTTTGGAGAATAGTTGATTTTGTTTGTGCAATAATATTTATTCAGTGAGCATAATTTGTAGGTTTCTCCAGTGTGTCTTCAGTTGAATTCCATGTGGCAGGTAGTCCATGGTAAAGATGCCTACTTTGAAACAAAGTTCAATTTAATGACTATGAGCTTCTGCAGTTTTTAACCTGGGCAGATGTGGAAGCAGAGATGCAACATGTGTTGGAATACTGAGTAGAATGGCTGTTACTGACAGTTCATGATCACAGCCACTTTCTAGGTCTTAGCCACAGTGCTTCACTTGGTATTGGCATGGTCCTTAGTTGGCTTCTATTTTGTGTCTTGCACATTCATTGTTATTCAGATACCTTACTTGCCCCTATGCATGGTGATGGTGTTCAGGCCGAGTTTAATTGGCAATTGAATGTGGAAGTCAGAAATTTTATTTCTTAGGACCTGAGAAATAGGACAGTGAGTAGGGCGTTTATCTTGTGCACCTGAGTGGGTCCGCTACCCAGCATAGCATATGGTCCACTGAGCATTCCCAGGAGTAATTCCTGAGTGCAGAACGAGGACTAACCCTGAGCATTACCGAATGTGGCCCAAATTAATTTTTTTTCTGTTGCTGATAATTATCATCTTGTGTATTAAAAACTAAGTCACAGCTTGAGATAAAGGAAGTCATTGAAATTTAAAAGTAACTTGAATACTATCCGTGGTGTATTCAATATGCCAAAAACAGTAAATAATGGACCTCATTTCCAATGAATAAGACATTATTGGCGCCCGCTAAAGCAAATCAATGATCAACAGGAAGTCAAGTGATAAAAGTGGGATACTTATTTGAAAGTCATAAACCTTATGTAAGAGTTTTAGAAAATTCATTAAGTATTAAAATTCACTTTATTGATTTTAAGTTTATCGCCTACTAACTGAAGACATTTGTTTGTAAATTGAGTAAGCATGTTCTATCCAAATAATTCTTTTTGTTATTTCATAGTGATGGATTTAATTGCTATTGAACAAAGGTTTCTGGATTCCTAAGCGGTATTCAGAATGTGCCATTGTAGTTACCAATATTATTCTGAATGTATCTTTAATTTATTTATTCAACAATGGTTGAATTTGTTGAATTTATTCAACAAAATGGGCTACACTGACACGTGATAGGGTCAAATGGAAATGTTACTGGTGCCCGCTCAAGGAAATCTATGAACAATGATTCTAGTGATCTAGTGATCTAATGATTCGACAAATGTTTATTTAATATACGAGCTGTGTTTTAAAATTTAGAAAATGTATCTTGGTCTTTTTAGCGTCATTGACGTTGGTGAATGAAAATACACAAATCGAGAACATGTTCTTCTTCTTATTAAGAGGTCTCCAATTGACACACTAGCTAGCATCTCAGTTTGTTTGTTGACCAGCTCTGAAGAAGACTTTTGGGGATATTCGTTATTGCTGATGCCAGCGCTGGCTCTTGTTATGCTGGTGTTGCGACTATTTACTCTGTCATCCGAGTATCACAGAGTCTCCATGATGTTTGGTAAGGTAACGCAGGTAGAGATGCTCTTTTTTGTTTGAAACATTATGTTCAAAATATATTTTTCACAGAAATTGAGAATTCTTCAAAGCAAGCCTAGAAGACCAAGAAGAAACCATTGTCAAGCAGGGCCCAAGGTCATAGATTTCCTGCAACGGGAGCTGAGCTTAGCTGGAAGAGAGAAACCAGGTAT